>JAECUM010037149.1:0-29634 GCA_016617855.1 Megalonaias nervosa
AAACGTGTAATCATTGTATTGACATTACTTTAAAAATGGACTGTAACTTTTTCTAAAAAGGCACCAAATTTACCTAAGTGTCTCAAAAGTTTATCTGGTACTTGATTGTGTACAAAATCTCGGTATTTTAATAATGAAAATATTCAATTGTATCTCGTATGTACGAATTTCGATTTTATCTCGTATGTATGATTAGAAAGAGGAACAAATTTTCATTGTACACTCTAAAAGTGTACTTATAACCGCTTATCTTGTTAAATCTAACGAGCAAGTCATGTCTTAAATTTTAAAAATAAATCATCAAATGTTTCTCGGAAAATAATCTATGAATTCAAAAAAAGTGTTTTACATATTTTGGTCATATGAATGCTAAACAAACATTTTACGTGTGTGTGTGTGTGTGTGTGTGTGTGTGTGTGTGTGTGTGTGTGTGTGTGTGTGTGTGACAGGAGAAACTGAAAAGAACAGCCAAAACTGGTGGGAATTCAATCCGGACGATTTTGGAAGCCACCGATTCCTTTTTAAGGACAGCGTTACATAGGTCTATCACACAAACCTCAGAAGGACACATGTCAAAAATGTAATTGCTCCACAGAATCCATATCATGTTTGCAAAATGATACAATACTTTAAAAACAAAATGAATACAAAGGAATACGGGTGTACGGTATTTTAAGTTTCTTTGTCAGAAATATGGGCAATAACTATTCCTTTGAAATCTGCCGGTTTAGATGCAGACAATATTGCGAGTACATGTATCTACAAAGACATTCTGTTCGCTTTTACAGATAAACTGTGCGGGCGTTTTTCTTGCATACTGCACCGTTATTTAAAATTCATCAGCCGTCCACTCCCACCACCATACACCCACTACTCCATTTTAATAAAGCATCAAAAGTTAGCTATGGCAACCCATCGTCATCTAAAAAAAAAAAAAAACCCACCATTTTGAGCGTCAGTGGCTAGTGGTTAACGTACCGAACTTTCTACCGAAAGGTTGCGTGTTTAAGTCCTACGATTAGAACAGCCTATTTTTTTTTTCCGTGGTTTGTTCCTAGTCAAGGCACATTAGAACTGTTGCTTCATCATTAAAGTACCTTCATGTTTTAACTAACCCATTACTGACATTGTTTTATAATACTACTCCAAGATGCTTCTTTTCCCCTTAAAACTGTTCATACGATTAAATATTTTGCTTTGCTTTTCCTTTACAAGCAGAAATAGTATTAATTGCAGTATTGTTAATTTTTCATCAGAGCATGAACACACTAAAATGTACGAGTCTTCTATAATCAGCGACAACCGGATGGTTCATGGCTGTACCATAAGAAAATAGAAGATATACTGTTTTGGTATCCATTGTTCGAACTTTGCGTTTCGCATGTAAAGGTTTAACTACCTTTCTCCGCAAATTCAGTCTTTCCACATCAATGCCTAAGATTCTAGGGGATATTGTGAAGATATTGACAACTCAAAAAGATTTATTTGGAGAATGTTGTCAGATATGTTGTCCTCCTACATTTTTTAAATTTTTATTTTTAAGTGGGCCTTTGACTCCACTCGTAACATGGACGAAAATTTCTAAAATTGTTAACTGCAGCTCACGCTTAAATTCTTTAACTATTCAACTTTAGTACACAAATAAGATGAAGATTTACATTGCATGTGATTGCAGAATATACAATGGAATAGGTGTACATCCTTACTGACGTTGGAAGACTGTTATTTTACATTCAAACACCTTGTCATCATATTGTGCAAAACAAAAAAATAGACTGGTTGTTGTACCTTTACCAGTTATCATATTGAATAGGGATGGATAATGCATTACCAATATAACCACTGTAATACTCAAGCTGAATTATAAATACCAACTTAGGCATGCGTATCTTGTAATTTTTAAATCTCAGTCTGTTCTTTCTTATCATCATATATATATATATATATATATATATATATATATATATATATATATATATATATATAGAGAGAGAGAGAGAGAGAGAGAGAGAGAGAGAAAGTGTTGTCCATACAAAAGGAATTGGGAAAAAATAATAATAGTGATAAAGTACTTTCTGTAGGTATATCTCTGAAATACCTACACAACAGTCATACACGTCATTACGGGGTTTACATGGGAGGACAACCACCCTGTGTTGATAAATCTACTGAGTAACACCTGTAATTTATCCAAAGTGGACGTTTTTGAACTACTGCAGTATAGGTACAAAAGCGCACCGTAAAACATTATTGAAAAAATATACATTAGTATGACCATGAATAACTTAAATTCTGAGTCAATTCATAACCGCTACAACATTCAAACTGAAGAAAATTGAATGTTATTTTTATCGCACGGCAAAGGACATCAAACAACTACAAGTGGTTTTAGTACAATTTTGTTAGGAATCAGCTGTAAGTCATGCACGTGCAGTATGTGCAACGATACAGTCTGATTGACAGCAAGTCCCTTTTCAAGTAACTACAAAATGCACACACTGCATGCCGTACATGCGACCACCGTATGTATACACAATTTCTTCCCCTGTGCAAAGGAAAAGTCCGAACTCTGTTGTTGGTCTTGAGAGTTGGTCTACAACATATATCTATAAATCCGGCAGTTGTGGGTTCGAGTCCACAGAAAAGTGAAATGTTCATCAAAATCATATTGAAAAATATAGTCCTGGGGTTATCAATAAGAAAAGAAAGACGAATAACTATCGGTTCTCATAAATCAATTTCAGTAGTTTCAAGAATAAATACAGATAATGTTCTGTTATATTGTACAGTTGCGTCCAGAATTTTTATATCGCCACAGGTACGCGAGAGAGCGAGAGAGAATTTCTAAATCTAATTTCTAAAGTATAATTCTGTCGAATCATGAATTTCGCATGTACAAAGAATGTGCATGGCTATCTTTTATGGATGAAGGATACAAAAATAGCGTGAAGAAACAACCACGTTTAATGCGTGAGGACTGAAGCACAATTGAACTGGGAACCATACTCGTGATGAATGAATGTATTACTGATGAGCTATAGCAAAGGTTTATTCATTTATTTATTTATTTATGTATTTGTTTGTTTGTTTGTTAATTTATCCTTTAACGATTACACCAGTTCTTTTTTAACAGATGGAATTTAAAAAGGGCAGAGAAAAAAATTAAAATGCCTTTTTATCGAATCCAAAACAACATAAACCCAAAACAATAAAAATCTAAAACAACAGAAATTCAAAAAATCTTTAACACCCACCCCCATCTTGTAGTTTATGCTTACTTTCTGTATCACATGTTCTCATACTTGAAATAAGTTCAAATATTTTCTTTTTAAACAGCAAATGAACTTAAAAATTAATTCACATTTTCAAAATTAGTTCTTCTACTTGTGTTCCATCAATATAGTGTGTCTACATAAAAAGACACAAATGTAATATCATTTTTGTCAATACACCTCTAGCAAAGTATAATTCTGTCGAATTCATACTTAAGTATAGTGTCATTTCTGTCAGTATATAGTTGCTATCTATGTTGTGTGATAGATAACGTGGCACTGATAGTGATTATTGTCGAAATATGAATATCGATGCATCCACAAACCAATGAATGAAAAGACAGACATTGATCGGCTAGTGGAAAAACATTACAAGGAGAGAGAGAGAGAGAGAGAGAGAGAGAGAGAGAGAGAGAGAGAGAAGGGGGACCACATATACTCACTTATAAGTCGGGTCCAACTGCAAATTGCACAGACCCATATCTGCCAAAGCATAATGCACCGGCAGAGCTGGGTCTGTGCAGTTTGATAGGAGTGATCAGTAGAACAAAGAACATAGACCCGTATCTGAAGGCACGTTATGCTACGGCAGATCAGGATCTTTGTTGCTTACAATTTGACTCGACTTAAAAGCTAGTACATACGGTAGGTAATAAGACAGGTTGATAAATAGGTATGTTCGTGGGTGTGTGTAGTACGATAAGTAAACAAGCGAATCAGTGAATGTGACTGATAGAAATTTTAGTTCTTGTAGTTGTTGTCATTAACGCCATTTTAGCACATGATAGGCTAAACATGGCGGCAGGTATAATTGGTGAACGAAGAACTCGTGAAGAACCACCATCCCACGTTAAACTACTGACAAGCTTTCTCACATGGCCGTGTTGTTGTCGAGACCAGATTCGAGCTCGAACTCACACAGACAGGCTTGCTTCTCTCTCTCTCTCTCTCTCTCTCTCTCTCTCTCTCTCTCTCTCTCTCTCTCTCTCACACACACACACACACACACACACACACACACACACACACAGAGTGTTTACATACATATATACATATACTGTATGGATCTAATATTTAAATTTATTAATTCCTCTGTGAATCGGTCTACGATTCCATCCCTTCTATATCGTTACTGATACATCATAATAATTCCAACAGCTTATCCCACCATTCATTCTTTCTTAAAAACAGTTATCGACGGACCTAGATGAATATATATCGCTACGTGTTTCAGATCGGATCTATATTTTCGGTTGTCTCATCAAAAAGATAATGAACTCTTCCCTGGTGAATATCATAACAACCTGCCTTGTGATATCGAATATATAAAGCCAACTGCACTTCAAAACAGGTTAATTAGCACATTATGACGTTATCGATCATAACGGTCACTCAGTGTATCGGCACGTCCACATTAAATACAGAATACAGCGGATGTCCACTAACTAAAAGCTTTATCTTAGCGGATCCAATAGTTATTGCCATCCTCTCTCTCTCTCTCTCTCTCTCTCTCTCTCTCTCTCTCTCTCTCTTAAGGACAATGGTTATTGAAAAGACAGTTCATTATTTTAGCAGTCAGTGATTACATCCCTTGACTGAAAGCAAACCGATGCGTTTCAAATAAAGAAATGTAAGAACTGGTGTGTAATTGTCAATCTAAGGTCAGGTAACAGCTAGATGCAATACCTGACCTTAGAAATGTGTACTATTTGTTTTAAGTTAAATTTACTGTTAAAAGAGTATAGAATAGATTGCCTCCAATCATCAGTTCAAAGAAGACAGTGTGTGATTTTGAGGCAGTTTTCTAGATACCTTATTTTGTTGTAAGATTGTCTGATCATTCCATATGGGTTACTTACAAAAATAAAAATCAAAACCAGTTACTGAGTTTTACTTGCTTGTACCTCGAGTCAGTTCAGGAACTCTTCGTGTAAAAATCATGATGATGTAGTTTTTCAATTTGTTCATTTTAAACAAAATAAAACTACAGTTATTGTGTAAAAATACTTCGATATAGTTTTCCAACCTGTACTTTCTTGTAAAAACTTCAGTTATCACAATATGAACTGAGAAAGGGATGAAATTAAGACACGTTCACATAATTTTCACGTATTCGTCATACCTATGTTATTTTGGCTGTGGAATTCCACTCAAACGTTTTATATTTTAATTGTTGAAATTGTCAGTTTGTTTATTTTTGTGCAACAAAAAAGAATCAAAACACATAATCTTTCATATTTATTGAGAAAAAAATCAGTTCATTCCCATTAAACTTTTTTTCACTCGTCTTTGAACAATGTTTAGAACAAACTTTAAAATATTTATTTCTTTACCTCAGAGTCGAATTTGAAAACTGGGCTTTGTGGACATGTCCATTAACACTTCTGAATTCTTAATATATTTTTCCACACACCATTCACTATTTCTGTGTAATAACAGAGAGAGAGAGAGAGAGAGAGAGAGAGAGAGAGAGAGAGAGAGAGATTAACAAATTATAATGTTGGGTTCTGTTCGATTGTATGGACGATACCGAAATAACACGATGAGAGAGGTTGAGATTTTCATGTGCTTCGGTGGACCCAAGAATAAATTCACCAGTTCAAAATTGTAATGTATTTATTATATACCTGCGATTGTTAAAATGGGTCAGAATTTAGAAGAAAAGTCTTGAAAGTAATGACGTTTAATTAGGAATATTATGGAAACGTTTGAGCGTAACGCGTAAGAATACAGGTAAAGACCTCTGTAGCCTTCGCATACTTTTATGTTTTGCGCGTGAGAATTTACGAATGAGATCTCACACACGAATGAACTCTCAAACGCAAGTACGGTGTAACAGATATATTACTAGTTCATCATATTAAATACATTGTTCATGAAAAGAATATTTAAAAATGTTCAAAATCTGAGTGATGGACACTTGATATTATTGATAAATAGCACAACTATAGACTGGCAAGCAAATAATTGCGGTTCTGACATACGCGCATACGGATTTGTACTGTGTACTACTCCGAATCCAGTATTGTACAAGCGGATTGTTATCTTGTATCAACTTGTTCAGGATAAATCAAATGGATATATCTAACGCTTTACTTCATCCAAAGTAAGTAGTTTTACTTATTCTATATTATGTTGAAATCGAAATTGCAATTATTTATTACAGTACCAATGAATAAGTGTCTAACGCATTCATTGTTATGACCGATTTGGATGAGGTGAGCATTGACGTCATGCATAGGCATAGCCTCTTTTGAAGTGATTTTGAAACCATGCAGCGTTAACTTGTTTAAGATGTTAATGCAGATATGCAAAACAATGTCTTTCTGGAAGAAAACAATATATGACTGATATTTCTCGTCATTTTCGTTTGAACTTTTATTAATGTGGATGACTTGGACAGCTGCTGAATTATAATGGATAGGTTTATATCTGTTGTCAAATACGAAAACGTTATCAACCAGTTCCCTCGGCGGGTGGGGGTGCAGAATAAAAATACGTCAATTTTTCGATGCTATTCAAATATTTTTATGACGTTTTTCTGATATTTTGACGTTTTCTTTCTACAGTGATTGTTTGAATTTTAACAGTAAATCATTTTTAAAATTTGTGTGTGATCACCGAAAAACAAAACACTATACAAACTGTACGAACTGACAGTTTTTCGGTTCATACTTTAGTTAACGTAAACAAAAATCTTCAATCGTTATAATGTTATTGTTGTCGTTATGGTTACACGCCATTTTTCAGTACATGAGAGGATAGACATTGCGGCCAGTGTAACTGGTGGAGGAAGAACCCGGGAAAACTCTGGTAAGAATCACCAATCCACGACAAGCTTCTAACAAGCTTTCTCACATACCTACATTAGCCCAGCCCGAGACTCGAACCCACGCGGACAAAGGAGAGATGGCAATGATCAATAAAGGCGAGAGCTTTGAGACCATTTTGCCACCCGGGACCCCTCAGTCCATGCAATTAAATGTCACATCTAAGACAATATAATGACAATTCTTTTGAAAGGTATATTAAATAGACCATTCTCACCTTGTCTTACCACGCATAAAAACATGCAAATAGCAGTGTCCATAATTTGCATACAGCCAATCAGAATATGGCAATAAGTTGCCTGGCAACATAACACAAACTGGCATTTTCTCGTTGAAACATTAAACGAACAGCCTCCATAGGACACTATATAGACGAAGTACCCAAACTGAAATCTATGGTGGACGACCATCAAAGCAGCATCCTCTGTTTTCATGGGCGAATAAGCTAGTGTCCTAGTTATTGAAATATGATTTTTGTTCCAAATCGAATTACAACTAAAGAGAGTGTTAAGTTCTTTCAGTTTTCCATTTCGACCACAAATGCGCTCGAACTCGACCACAAATGCATTGGAACTATGAAAATAAGACAGTTCCTGTCCCCGTTCAAAGTTGGTCTAATGGCGAGGTGAAAATCAACTTCAAGTCCCGCCCGAATTATCGATTCATCCTGGCCTCACTACATGTTACAAAGTTCAAGTTAAAATATTCATTAAGATCGTAAATTGGAAAAGTATTTGTAATGTCAAGGTCCGCGACTGACTCTCTCTCTCTCTCTCTCTCTCTCTCTCTCTCTCTCAAATTTTTTTTCAATCCAACTTTCTAATTTGTTCTCCGTTTTTATTTTATTGGCATTATTTATTACACACAGTAACCTTAATATGAGCAATTCTACCTTTAAAACATGCCCATTTCAAGAAATATAGAGCTAGTGATTGGGGCCAAACAATTGTTTGAGGATGTGGTTTTTAAAATTCCTTTTGATTCATACGGGTATAAGCAAAGTAATTAAAAGGGCGTAGCTAATCCGATTGCTCGAAATCTGAATAAATAATAATAATAAAGAAAAATACGTATTTGGTGTTCATTAATACCAGTCATGTACGTACTGATTAAACTTTTATTCATAAACATCATGTAGGCATTTCAAACAAAAATGATAATTATTGACAACACCCACACCCCATCTACTAATTAAAAAACGACATTTAACTCGAGCGGTTCGAAATAAGTATACCCTGGACTATAACACGCAATAGGTGGAGCTCTACAGATATTACGTACATCTGACAGAATGCAATGAATGAATTATAAAATATATAAAAAGTATTTTTAAAATGTTATTTGCTCGTTTATTTCACAAGCTTCCTTTTAGGTCCACGAAGTGAAAATGATCATGCTGGGCTAGCAATATTTTTATCAATGCATATTTCAAGGCCCATCTGTATATTCTCTCTAACCCAAATAACACCCGTCAATCTCGCACCAAAATAAACTGAAACTGAATGTTCTGTTAACAATACGACATAGAAAAACCTGGGAAATTAGTTCTCTTCAAATCTTAAACCGAATGAAAAGTACGAAACTGTAGAGCTCCACCTTAAACAGATATGAAAATGTTTGCAATCTTTTTTTCTTTTTTTTTTCTCTCTTTTTATGGCATCATATATGATTTTCTTAGTGAAATAGTGATTAACATTGATGCTATATATGAAAATAAGCTACTTATGCCTATTTCATCTTGCTTTATAGAATATGCTTTGTAGCATTATTTTGTGCGAAATGACCTAAATTATGAGGAAATTAGACATTTTCGAGCACAGTAGTAAAGTCAACTTGAATTTAAACCTGTTTCATGAAGTGAAAGAAAAATAAAAAATATGCTTCGTTTCATTCAAGACAAAGCAGATTCGCTTTGGTCCATATAATAGTGTTAGAATAATTAGTAAAAGTTTTACCTTTTGACATTTTACCTCTATGAACCCGATCTATTCCATCCCTGTTCATACTGTTAAAAGCTTATAAGTGACATCTCAGGGATAATTTTGGCAAGAATCGTGTTCCTATCTTTTAGCATAGCAGTGGTGCTTATGTTGAGAAAATGCATTGTGTGTTAAAAACTGCTCACTTTTCATCAAGGAGGGGGTTAGAGCGCTTGTGTGGAACTTTGCTGCTTATCAATACTGTTTTGTGACAAACTACGTGGTAATTATTCAGATGGAAAAGTTTAGAAGACGGCGACTTAAATGATTAAGCTATTAAGCCAGAATTAAATCACACAATAATAATATATATTTGGTCTTTATAGGGGCGCTCAACAGATCTCACATACTGCCTTTTTTCATGAATCCTGCGCATACAACTGTTTGCTATTTTTCATAAATGAACTCGTTGACATCACATTCTTTAATGCCAATTGCACTACAAAACAGGATAATTAGCTCATTAGGATGTTATCGATCATAACGGTCACTCAGTGTATCAGCACGTCCACATTGAATACAAATACAGCGAATGTCCGCTGACTGAAAGCTTTATTTTAGCTCATCCAATAGTTCTCGCCATCCACATTCATAGATGTTATATATATATATATATATATATATATATATATATATATATATATATATATATATATATATATATATCCTCTCTCTTCCTCTGTGTCTCTTAAGGACAATGGTGATTGAAAAGACAGTTCATTATTTTAAGCAGTGATTACAATCACTTAACTTAAAGCAAACCGATGCGTTTCAAATAAAGAAATGGAGAAAATGGCGTGTAATTGTCAGTTACAATTAGCAGCTAGATGCAGTACCAAACCTTAGAAATTTGTACCAAATGTTTTAAGTGATATTTACTGTTAAAAGAGTACAGATTAGATTACCTTTAATCATCAGTTCAAAGAAGACAGTGTGTGATTTTGAGGCAGTTTTCTAGATACCTTATTTTGTTGTAAGATTGTCTGATTATTCCATATGGGTTACTTACAAAAATAAAAATCAAAAACAGTTACTGAGTTTTACTTGTTTACTTGCTTGTACCTCGAGTAAGTTCAGGAACTCTTCGTGTAAAAACCATGATGATGTAGTTTTTCATCTTGTACATTCTTTTAAAACTTCAATTATTGTGTAAAATACTTCGATATAGTTTTTCGAACTGTACTTTCTTGTTAAAACTTCAATTATCATAATATGAACTGAGAAAGGGATGAAATTAAGATAAGTTCACATAAGTTTCACCTATTGTATGGGCGAGACCGAAATGCCACGATGAGAAAGGTTGAAATTCTCATGTGCTTCGGTGGACGTAACAATAAATCCACTAGTTCAAAACTATAATATATTTTATATATACCTGCGATTGTTAAAATGGCTCAGAATCGAAAAGAAAATTCATGAAAGTAGTGACGTTTAAATAAGAATATTATGGAAACGTTTGAGTGTAACGCGTATGAATACATATGAAGACCTCTTTAACCTTTGCATACTTTTACGTTATGCGCGCGAGAATTTACGAATGAGATCTTGCAGACGAACGAACTCTCAAACGCCAGTACGGTGTAACAGATATATTACTAGTTCATCATATTAAATACATTGTTCATGAAAAGAATATTTAAAAATGTTCAGAATCTGAGTGATGGACACTTGATATTATTGATAAAATATCACAACTATAGACTGGTAAGCAAATAATTGTGGTTCTGACATATGCGTATATAGATTTGTACTGTGTACTACACCGAATCCGGTATTGTACAAGTGGATTGTTATTTAGTATCAACTTGTTCAGGATAAATCAGATGGATATATCTAACACTTTAAGGTAAGTAGTTTTACTTATTCTAAATAATATTGAAATCGAAATTTTCATTATTTATTATGGTACCAAATATCTAAAGCAGTCATTGTTATGGCCGATTTGGATGTGGAGCACACTGTCGTTAGGCATATTCTCTTTTGAACTGATTTTGTAACCACGCAGCGTTAACGTTTTTAAGATTTGGATATAGATGTGCAGAACGCTGTCTTGCTGGAGGAAACGACGTGTTTCTCTTCATTTTCATTTCAAATTTTATAATAGTGGATGACTAGGACAGCATTGTTATGATCAGTTGCTGAAATAGGTTCACATCTGTAGTCAAATACGAAAATATTATCAACCAGTTGTCTAGGTGGGTGGGGATGCAGAATAAAAATCCGTAAATCTTACGATTCTATTCAAATATTTTTATGTCATTTTTCTGATTTAGCTGTTGAACCAGAATTAAATCACACAATAATAATATATATTTGTTTTTTTTTATAGGGACGCTCTACAGATATAACATTATACCTTGTCATGAATTCTACGCATACTACTTTTTTGTATCTTTCATAAATGAACTCGTTGACATCACGATTTCCATCAGATCATATTCTTGAGCCTTGAGGTTTCATTTGTAACATTGTTGACAGAGCTGACCCGATTCGCGTGGCCATCATAGCCTCTTCCAATTTAATTTTCCTTCAGTGTCTAGCAAAAAATCTCGTCGAGAAACAATTCGGTATCTTTCGATGTTAAATTTGATAGCTAGTCCACGAGATCATCTGCGTTGTCAAAGAGCGATTTCAAAGTATCTGCGTTTAACATAGTCTCTGTTTCGTAAAGGACCTGAAAAGATAGCTCCTTAATTACATTCAACGCTTCAGATAGTGTAGCAACACATTTCCTTTTGGTCATGAGTGTACTTAACAAAAGCCCCAATCAATGAAAGGAGAGAAAGGTGGGAGTGACAGGGGCAATTTCCATAGGGCGCCAGGCGAAGGGGCACAGTCGGGGCATTTTTCTGCAAAACAGTTCTTCACGAAACGTATATGTGGGTGGGGGAGGGAAGTTGACAACTGATATAAAATCTGTTTTCCTTAGTAGGGTTGCCATTAAAAACCATTGACCCCTGGTGCCTCGAACCCTCGAGCAACAACGGCACCCATTGATGTGCCTGAAGACGCACAAATAGGTGGAAAATTTCCTGGATAAGAACACGGTTACGACGAACTCTCGGATGATACGAACTTATATTGTTTATCTCCACCATCTCAAATATAATGATTTTTCATACCCTGAATACATACCATATATATTGGTACATACCATATATACTGGTACAACCTTATTACACCCACGCTAACAACTCCGCTTATTACATTACTTTTAATGCATAGAAATGTGTAAGCAGGTTAGATATATCATTTCCACGACAAACTATGCTTTAAAAAATGCCCCAAGTCCCGCCCACGCTCTTTTAAATAATAAAATGTTTTAATGTATCAAAAGTTATTACATAAAAGCAATATTTGCATAGTTATTTCAGATCAGAGTTATTATATATTACATGTAGTTCATTTCGTTATTCGAGTTTTCACAAGTTAGTTTACAATACCTAACAAAAACACACTGATCACACCAGGTCTCATTGTACAAACGTCCTATTGGCAAAATGTAATAGGATAAGAACGTGTTACCCCTTCCATTGGTTATATAGTTAATGAGATACTTCATGTGTATCGGTGTAGTATAAGAAATGTCCACCTGAGGGTAAGACTTTCGATCCCGAAGGTGAAAGATTTATATCCTACACTGTATGATAATGACGGATTCTTTTTTCTACATTTCTGAAGGGGGGCCCAGAGTGGCCGAGTGGTCTAAAGCGCATTGCGTTACGGATCACTGCCATCTCACCTCTGTCTGCGTGGGTTCCAGTCTAGGATTCGGCCAATGTGGATATGTGAGAAAGCTTCCCAGTAGCTTCTCGTGGGTCAGTGGTTCTTTCCGGGAATTTCCCGGTTTCTTCCTCCACCATTAATACTGGCCGCCATGTATAGCCTATCGTGTGCTGAGAATGGCGTTAAGCCCCACAACAATAACAATAACATTTCTGAAGGAAAAATGAGTGTCGAAGTAAAATAGTGTTTTGTGAGTAATGATGTAACGTGGTGTGTAGTGCTATGGTGACAGCGTTCCCTTACATTTTTCCACGTTCACTTGCTTTATTTCGCTCGCCATTGCCCCCACCCTCGCATCTGGGTAACATGCGTTCCCTCATATCTTTATTACTATTTTTGATTTCAAACAATAATGGCTGGAACGGCCATGGTTGTGGCATATACAGAGTCCGAATTTGTTCACTGTAGATAAATTGATATAAGATGTTAAGACTCCTATGGGCTATATTAAATTATATCAGAAGCTGTTAAACCTCGCATGGGCTTTAGTAAATGAGATAAGATGTTAAATCTCCAATGGGCTATATTTAATGATATCAGAAGCTGTTATACCTCGCATGGGCTTCAGTAAATGAGATAAGATGTTAAGTCTCCAGTGGGCTATATTTAATGATATCAGAAGCTGTTATACCTCGCATGGGCTTTAGTAAATGAGATAAGATCTTAAGTCTCCAATGGGCTATATTTAATGATATCAGAAGCTGTTATATCTCGCATGGGCTTCAGTAAATGAGATAAGATGTTAAGACCCATATGGGCTGTATTTAATGAGATTCTAAACCTCCCATGGGCTGTAGGAAGTAAGATCAGAAGATGCTAACCTTCCATTTGGCTGTAGTAAATGAGATAATGAGATGATAAGTAAAGTTGTCTTGCACCCTTGAGATATATATTACGTGATACAATATACTTGAGCGTCTTCGTTACAGTTTTCGTGATATAATTCACTTATTAGACGCTTTCCTCAAAAGCCATTGATTTTAAGGTCCTCTCCCATTAAATTTTCTCTACCTTATTGTAACAGTAAATCCCTACATAACTGTATGATTGCCTTTACCTTGATTGCATGTTTGAGTGATTGACTGTACCTTTGACATCAAATATAAAGCTGTGGTCCAGTAATTAAAAAGACGCAAATTGATCCAGAGCGGTTTAACACCTGTGAGTCGTTACAAGCTATGCCCTGTTTGCTGGGATGACTGGTCTGCGATATTACATATCCCACACAACTTGGAGCGTTGTATGGCCACCAAATTTTTCCTGTAATAGTCTGGTACTCTGTTTTAGACTGTAGACGATAGTTAAAGTAGGCAATGGTATCAGGCTACTTTGTATAAAATGGGAACGGCTTAAATAGTTGCTAATGACGTATTAATTAATTTCATTTAAATTATTTTGCTATCCAAATGAGACAATTTGATTTATTTTGTGAGTCTACTATCGGTATCGCTTTACCAGTATAGTTGAGCTTGATGTTTTCTCACTGTCATGGTGGGTGGAGTTTGTTCAGTTCGGACTCGGATGAGAGGTGACAAGGGAGGGAATTATAACGTAATAGGCATGCCGGAACAATGCGGGTGTAACCATGATATAGATAAATTCAGCTAATAACCAATCGTGTGGAGATGTATAGTGAATTGAAGAAACAAATGCATAATTTATCGCATCTGTCGCCCATATACTGATAGTTTGCTTCAGCAAATTAACCCATGAGCTTGATTCGAATCGAATACATTTAGTAACATATTTAATCTTGATCTCAAGTAAGGAAATAATCCCACATTGGGACACTAACTGACGACTTATATTAAGTTTCAAATACGTTGAGCTAGTTGGACCGTTTGCTGATTCTCTCTTTATATTAAACACAGAAACAGTCAACACACAACCGTGGAATTATACGAGGCATCCTTGCTAGGTGACTAAACAGAAAGGACGCTGCTTACATTTTGTTCAAGAGGACCTCAGACCTGAATATGGCTGCAAGCAATGCAATCACAGGCTTTCATTTCTTGCAGATATCAGTACTTTTCATGATCATTTATTGGTCAGGTATGAAGCTCTCTCTCTCTCTCTCTCTCTCTCTCTCTCTCTCTCTCTCTCTCTCTCTCTCTCTCTCTCTCACACACACACACACACACACACACACACACACACACACACACACACACACATTATGCAAGTTTATCTTTGATATCTGATTCAAAATTATGAAGTAAATGTTATTACAGCGATTTCATGAGTGGTAGACATTTTCAAAAAAACAAAACAAAATCAAGACACTCCTCAGAGTAAAGCATTGTGTTTATTTTAATCACGCTGTGCAAACCTCTAAAGCGTTATGTTGTATTTGTTTTACCTGCAGGTTGTTTAATTGGCGTAACTCCAAAATCTTGCTGTTACTAATTCACATAAGCTGACAAAAAAAAAATTCTAGATAAAATGTGATAATTTTTTCAATATCTCAGAATTTATGGAATTTATGTCAACGTATTTTTGCAGTTAAAAATTATGAACAGTTGTTAGCGAAATCCATGGTATGTATGGCTAGATTACTTTTCCACAAAAATATATCGTTATCTTCTGTAGAGAGAGAGAGAGAGAGAGAGAGAGAGAGAGAGAGAACAACAACAAAATATAAACCAAAGTCTCTAAGATATTATTGACTTACAGTCGAGTTTTAAGAAGTGATTTCAAAGTTGCCATATGGATAATATGGCAAACGTTATAATAAATCTTACGACACGTGTTTGAATCGCTGTCTTATTTATTACCTCATAATGTAAAAACATTGCACTACCACGGAATATAAACCTCGCAGATTATGTGCCAATCAACATAGATGGATGTCGGCAACAAAAAGATATGGAAGGATTCTTGTCTCAAAAGAGTTCTCCATTTTACTGCCGTTGCATTTTTGAGATTTTCAGGGGTTTTTTATGTTTATTTATATTGTACAATATATCCACCTGATTTAGCAAGGCGTCAATCGTTAAGTTAATACAACTGAAATTTAAGCTTGTCATGGTCAAATTATTCACTCTGTAGTCTGTAGTAATCAATGGTTAAAATTAGGTGTAATGTTAATATGCAAATACAAATAGCAAGCAAAAGCATTGTGTTTATTTTAATCACGCTGTGCAAACCTCTAAAGCATTATGCTGTATTTGTTCTATATTTGTTTTACCTGCAGGTTGTTTAAATGGCGTAACTCCAAAATCTTGCTGTTACAAATTTACATAAGCAGACAAAAAATATTCTAGATAAAATGTGATATCTTTTTCTCTCAAAGAAACAGAATAATCATAG
This sequence comes from Megalonaias nervosa, assembly GCA_016617855.1. Lineage (NCBI taxonomy): Eukaryota > Metazoa > Mollusca > Bivalvia > Unionida > Unionidae > Megalonaias > Megalonaias nervosa. The sequence goes on from JAECUM010037149.1 coordinate 16,177, forward strand.
AAAATTTATTTGTAATGAAATTCCCCATCCAATAAACCAATTACCTTGTCTCAATTTATTTAATGACCAAATATATTGTGCATACAGTTATACAGCTATTTAATAACCAAATGTCTTGTGCATACAGCTATACAGCTATTTAATAACCAAATATCTTGTGCATACAGCTATACAGCTATTTAATGACCAAATATCTTGTACATACAGCTATACAGCTATTTAATGACCAAATATATTGTGCATACAGCTATACAGCTATTTAATAACCAAATATCTTGTGCATACAGCTATACAGCTATTTAATAACCAAATATCTTGTACATACAGCTATACAGCTATTTAATAACCAAATATCTTGTGCATACAGCTATACAGCTATTTAATAACCAAATATCTTGTGCATACAGCTATACAGCTATTTAATGACCAAATATCTTGTACATACAGCTATACAGAGACTAAAATCGTTTGATATTTGACGACAATGTATCTCTGTCGAGGGAAGTGTTACAACAGAATAGATAAAATGCATTATTGAGACAAATGCACGTGTTTCAAATTACGTGTTCGAAATACGATTTCCTGAATACGTGTTCCATAATATACATGACAAATTTGAACTCATTTCACCCCACGAAATTCTTAAAAGAAATCCGTTCAGGAGAAACATAATCGTTGAAAGAGTTTACCGAATCTTCACACATTTCTGACAATTTTATTATTTTTTACCCTACAAATGACCATAGGACGATTCACTTAATTAAGATTTTTCTGCATCTTTATATAGCATAATGCTAGATGTAACCAAAAACTACTTGATCAGACCTACATATGTTTGACATAACAATTCTTCTGCCTTTAATTTTCATCATTAAAAACATGAACTCAATAGTCCTTATCCCTTAATTTTATCATAAACGTTATTCATAAAGTTGTCCAATCAGAAGTTGCTGTTTCAAATCGCTCCCTAATGGCGGAGTTGAAGAAGATCACAAACCGTGCGAAGCTGGGGCCAGTCTAATTCTGAGTTGTCCTATCTGTCATATTTACATCGAATTTTTGCGAAAAATAAATATTTTAAAGTTAAAAGTCATTCAGTTGCAGGCTCGAGGCTATAATATTTATATAATTTCCATTATTTGAAATAAAGAACCGAATGCGTTTCTGCATCAGTGGCATTTCGTGAGAAGCGAGAGCGCCATCTGGGGAGCAGTTTCGTCATTGGTAGTTTGTATTGTGCAGAGGAGATTTAATTACAGGTTTCAATGAGATTTCGTTACACTAGATAAATACTATATAGAAACAAAGTTGTTTTTTTTACTATGGTAGTAATATATAATTTTGAAAAGCCTGTTTATAGGCATTCCACAAACCTTGTATATTTAGATATTCAACGTTGTACGATTTTGAGAAATTAAATTGAGATAAAGGATAATGTCCGAGTTGGTCGATTGTATTTTGTCTATCGGAAGTAATATCTTAACATCATCTAACTTCAAGGTATCTCTCCACAAACTACACAGACGACGAAAAGGGTCTGACAAAGGGTGTATATATATCAAACAAAAACTATGAAATGGACATAAGGGCAATAACTACATGAAAAGGGTAAAAGAAGCAGTTTATATGAAATAAAAGATACGAAGAGGACATAAAGAAAAAATGTACATGAAGCCAAACAGAATGTAAACAACAATACATTTAACAGCCACTTCAATGATATTCACAGGCATTTTGTTATTATTCATAAGACCCACGTAAATGGAACATGACCTAAACGGTTTTTGGCCACATCTGCTTTATGCATTATTCTCAAAACTTCTGGGTTATTTTGAACGAAACTACTAATATACACATCTAAATAGACTGGAATGTAGCCATCTTAAAAAGAACAAAAACTAACATAAAATTTTCCTTTGTGTACAATTAGATTCTTGGAAACTATTCAATTTTTGTTTACCTTATATCTGATTTGAAAACGACAATTTTTTTTTTACTTTACAGTTTGACACAGCTGTTGATAATAGCTTTAAAAGAGGTTTTCTATTTAACTGTATAAGTGACTTGCATACATTTGCAAGATTCCAAAGTATGAACAAGCTAAACCTTGCCTCATATTATTCACAAACATAGCATACAAAAATGTTGATGAAATTTGCAAAGTAAATTTGTATCTTCATTCTCTTTGAGAAAAACAGCTTCAAAGGCAAATAATCTTTACGATTTTCAAGGTTTGTATTTCGCCCAGTTGAGTGTAACCATTTTCTTTGCGAAAATTAAAACGAAGGAGAGCATCATTCACGGTTGGAGAAATAAGTGGGAATTTTCAAGCCCTGTTTGTTGAATTAATGTACTGAATTTTTATTGAAATTTCTGCCCCATATCTTTATTATTCATTTCTTACTTAAATTTGATTACTGAAACTTTACTGCCTCATTGCAGTCAGAAAAAAAGTAAAACGTTTCAGATACGCCTTGTATTAACCATGTTGACGAAAATTTTGCCTTTGCTTGAGGGACTCAGATCCAGAGCTGATTAGTAAAATGATACGCCTTGAAAGGTCCTAAAAGAAGTCGAAATGAAAATCATACACTTCACTTAAATGCTATATTAGATGCGTGCCAAAGAAGGTGACACGTTAACAGTCTTTCAATTTGAAATGGATAGACTGCATCGTGTCAATGCCCCTTATCAAATAAAGCCAAAAGCCCAGAACATGTGTTCAAATTATATCGTCTGAAAGTCACACGTGGAAGCTGTTTTATGCCATCTATCTATCTATCTATCTATCTATCTATCTATCGGTCAGAGAGTCGAAAGATTGACCTGTGCTAGTAAGGTTTGTCTGTCCGTCCGTCATTTGTCTGTTTTCATCCATCCATCTCTTAGTTAATCATTCAATTCATCGCAATGTCTTTCTTGTTCTTTATCTCATTTTTTCTACTTTTCTTTGTTAAATTAATTATAACAATATTTCAGACACTTCCCCATTATCTATTTATACAAGCTATATCAAAGCTACACTTTAGTGAAGATAGAATTGCATTACAGAAATATCTATCATCATTTATCTATTTCCTTGTACAATCTATATAAAAAAATTGACAATTTCGGAAGAAAAATTAAATAAATATATTTTACAAGGTATGATATCAGTGACAAACGGATTTCATAGAGTGATCGCAGCGTTAACCACATCTAGGATAAACCAATAACGCATAAGGTTGTCAAGTCACCAGTTTATACCTGCTCACGTGTGATGCCAGGCTCGCTTTTCCAAAATAAATATCAATATTTAATTGACCTAGTCATAAATTAATTCAGATCCATATATAGATAGAAAATGATACAGCTCATATAATTCGGTTTTATATCCCAACTATGTATTTAGACATAAGTGAACGAAACATTTATCAATGAAAGCAAAGTAATAAATTGTGTCAAGCTTTTATGAAAGTTTACAATTATCGATGACATACGTTTTGGAATTTCACAATAGAGTTTGCGGTGATTTGACGATTTCAGAAACATACTTCTTTTTTTGAGTTTACCGCTCCGGTGGCCTAGTGGCTAGAGAGTTTGCCTCGCGGGTTCGAACCCCGGCCAAGTCATGATACTAACAGCTGCCTCGCAGGGTGCTCAGCATTAGGAGGTTAGTGTTAGGACTGGTCGGCCTGGTGTCAGGATAATGGTTCTGGGTGGGACTTGATGCGACATGTCTGCTGCATGATGCTAGACATCACTATAAGCTGCCACACGGCAGATATATTATCGATATTGCTGAAAAATTGTTAAAGCTAAACAAATTTGGAAAATAAATACTTAAACATCTTCTGTCGTCAAAATGTGTATTGTCCCAAAGACCGTTGTCACCAGGGAGTCAATGATTGGAAGCCCTAAAATGAGCATCCCTTGGTAAGAGTAATAAATGATTTTCCATATTCAAATTTTATTTTAAACAATGATAAAAATTTTCATTTAGAGGTTTCCGTTACCTATGATTGCCATTCCTGTATAGAAAGGTCTGTGTTCTTTTAGTGTTATTGATAAATCCATGATACAGAAGGTCTAGTCTAACGGCTGTTATTAGAATATTTATTCGGCTATATATCTATTTTTAACATTAGCGTTAGCGTTGGTATCGAACAAATGTATTTGATTGACAGAGTCTAAATAGGTTATCCCATTTGCCACTAGTAATGAAGATCAAAAATCAAATCACTCGTAATCTGATAATTATATAAACAGAATTCCTTCCTAGTTCTGAAAAAGCTTGTAAGTGGGAATGTTTTTCCGCAACATTAAAAAGTCTCTTAAAATTCTGATATGCTTTCTTTTTAAATAATTATAAAAATGACATATCATTTATTATGCTAACGAGTTCCCCTTTGACATGGTTATGTTGTAGTGTTATCGACAGCCCTGTACTGCAAACACTGTCAACAGAACTACTGAAATTAAAATGGGCACAAAATAGTTTCATCTTTCAGATGTTACAAATTTCAGTAACAACGCCAAGACAAACTTCATGAAGTGTAGTTCAATAGCTTGGCCTGAATCCGGTTTGGTTTTCTCTAAGAACCTTGTGAAAATTTTAAAATTTATAACATCTTGCTTCATGTATAAATGTAAAAGGAATACTTAACTAACTAAAAACCGCTATAGGTCTATAACTATACGGTCTGCCTGGATTCCCGTTTACCCTTATATATTGGCTTAATTATTCTTTCAAGACATGCATCTAGAATCAGACCCGTGTCAAATATTATATTGAGAAAAGATACATAGATTGGAATCAGCTTATATCAGAAGTATATTTAATAAGTTCGTTTAATATATTATCGTAGGATGGAGTTGGGTTTTTTTTATTAGACTTTAAATACAATTATTGCTTTCTGACTCAGTGATCGCAGAATTGTAAAAACATTTCATTATTATGTTCCTGTGCTGTAATAGTTAAATCATGTTTAGAATCACTATATTCGTCAATATTCCAACCCCCCAACCCCCAACCCCCTTTTTGGAAGTTTTTCTAGTCTAAGATTTTGTAGACATACACGAAAGAATCTAATGGATTATTTCGATATTTGAATTAAAATTACAGCATCTATTGATCAAATAACCTTGAAGCAATTGGAGGACTGACAATAAATTCTAAAATTTTAATAACTGAACTTGAGATCAGACGGATTGCCGGCAACGAGACAAAATCTTATACGCTCGTCATTGTCTGTTAAACCGATGATTTTATTTGGAAGAAAAAATCACTAATATATTAAGGTGTCTTTTTCTATTTATAGTCAAAACTTCACGCAAATTTATTTTAAAATATAAAGTTATAATAAATTTAAATATTCATGTCATATAAAAAAGACATGATTCTTTTGCCAATCTGTAGCAATCTTAGCTTAGTGGGACAAGCTGAGCACAACGTGTAATTACGTAATGGTTCATACCTTGCCCAGGAAATGATTGGCTAATGGAACTTTGGAAATTCGAAAGTGTCTCACAGCTGGTCGGGTTCAGGCTTTTTCTCGATGTCAGCGGAAGCTTGAGACGACAGATTTCCATACTTGTTGTGAGTACTTGCATGAAATGCTTTCGCTCTTGGCACACATTCTGTGTATCAACACCACCCCCCACCCCCAAACAACAGCATGATGCTGTTTTTTGTTGTTGTCGGTAGTAGTAGTAGTAGTAGCAGAATAATTAGAAGCAGTAACAAATTCAAACCACATAATGCTGGATGTAAGTTCCGCGTAGCTATGTATAGTCTTGAATTGATATTGCTCAATCATTATCATGTAAACTGATATACTAAAAAAAGTACCACATATTTGACGATTTTATGAAAGCATTCAGTCTACTGACATCTTTAAGGGTAGAATTTCTTGCTACGCTATTGCACATCGTTGAAACAAAAAGGCCTGAAGTGACATTCAGAAAATATCTAAAATGTCTCCTGCAGAACGGGTTTTAACTAGTATTTGGAGAGAGAGAGAGAGAGAGAGAGAGAGAGAGAGAGAGAGAGAGAGAGAGAGATTCCCTTGGAAATAGTTTATAATTATCAAGAACCTGTTATAAATGTGCATAGTGGAAATAAAACAGCTATCTTTTCTTATTGGTAAAGTTGCTTCCTGAACTGGAGCATATATAGAGATGAACTCGAAGAAGGAAACAATCTAAACAACTTTTTGGTACAGAAATTAAATACCACCGGGAATACGTTTTAAACAACTTTTCTGTTAGTAATGCTTTCGGCTGCTTCACGAAGGTACTTATCACATACTGAAAATATTTATGATCGACCTGCAAAAGAAGCAAGTGAAGGTTAATGTGTGTGAGAAGAAACTAATCGGACTTTTTACAGGAGACACTAATCGGACTTTTTACAGGAGAAACTAATCGGACCTTGTAATAGAAAAACTTTCCAGAATTTTCTAAGTGAAATAAAACGGAATGATGGCTGTTTTAATCGAACATATTGAGTAAATTGTACAAAATCTGTGAATAAAGTTGGTTAATGGATAAATCATTATAAAAATGTGTTAAGTAAAGAAAGAAATAAAGTTTCTTTCAAGTTTTAAGACGTTTGATTTGTCTAATTTGAAGCGCATGCGTGAATCTGTAATTCATCGTACAGCTATTAATAAATGCCTGTTTATTAGGCAGAGGTTATTGTTTGGACTGGTCGGCCTGGTGTCAACTTGAATTTGGGTTTTTGCTGTCAGCCAATGAAAGGCAACGTTACAAAGGTAAATTTCGTCGTCATTGGCTGCCCAAGCATTTATTTTTATTTTAAAAATAATTTCAACAAAATCATTTCTACATAATATTATCATCGCTACCTTTTATATTATCTTGTAATACTTCATTTTATTTGGATGGGTTTTTTGTTTCTTTTTTTTTTTTGTTTTGTTTTTTTTGTAAATTAGTTATATTAAATATTATATATAATATATATTAGTTATATTAAAATCTTGGGATCATAATCAATACCATATAGCCAGTACTGTGTTGACGTGCAGTTAAACCCTGGTACATACTACCCTAAAGCTAAGTGACGACATCTGCGACTTCGTTTGAATCACAGTGTATGAATGATTTACATACATGATATAATTTTTTTCGAATGGCAATAACGCATTTCAGAACAGGATTCCAAATTTTGATTCTAGTTCTGGTTTTATAAAATGCGGACCACGTTATGACGATTAAATGTGCGTGTGTGCGTGCATGCGTGCGTGTGTGTGTGATTTGGATTTTTAACGTAGCTTTAACGATTTTTCAGTCATATCGCCACGATGTCTGCAAGGTGACAGCTTATGGTGATGTCTGTCACTGGGGCATTATGCCGAAGACATGTAGCATGATGTCCCCCCACCCACCCCACCAGTCACATTATCCTGACACCAGGCCGACCAGTCCAAACAATAACCTCTTAATGCTGAGCGCCTTGCCAGGCAACTGTTAGTACCATTTTTTAAAAGTCTTTGGTATGACTCGGAGGAGGTTCGAACATGCGACTTCCCCCACCCGAGACAGACTCTCTAACCACTAGGCCACCGGAGCGGTATGATTAAATGTTATGGCAGCCCAGAAATATTGCCTTGGAACGGTAGGAATTTTTGGGAATGTATACAGACCATTTGAGTTGTGGCTTCATGTCGGTGTAAATCTTTGCTCAGCTTAATTATATAAATATCGAAAACGGGAATTTAGGTACATTTGATTTCATGATAACAAGCAAATTTGAATAGACATTAAGAGCATCACATCTGGCGAAATTGATTATTACGCCTTCTATTCATATTCAGCTCAGTGATGCAGATGTTACCAGTAATTCAATTAACGTTATTTTACAGCTAAAGGACGCCTAAGGTTAAGAACATATTTGACTTCTTGGGAAAGAAATTAAATAGATGAAAGGAGAGAAATAACATGGGCCTATCTAATTTTAGGTATAATAAAAAAAAAAGAAAAAATAACTTCAAATATTTACCTTATTCCCACGAACTTCTTTATACATTGCGGAAGGTATGTATGTATACATACATACATACATACATACATACATACATACATACATACATGTGTGTGTCTATTGTTACAACTGAGTAAAATCGAATAATTTGTTTCCCTATAATAGAAGGGAAATTTCAAATGACAGTAATGCAAATCCTAAACGTCATGCCACAAATCTAAATTTCAAACGTTTTGAATGTCTTCATGTACCACAATGATATTATCCAGACTGTTTTTGAACGAGTCCTCAATAATAGCAAAGCAGTGTTTAGGTCCAAAAAGTAATATGAGACTTTTTAATTCCAACAAATAATTTAAATAAATAAGTATTCTAAAATTATATCTGAGCACCATTACAAACTCTGATCATAGATTCCCAAAGACTGATATGAAGTAATAATGAAAAATTGTTCACTAAATTCTATATATACTAATTTCCCTTTTCATAAGACAAAATAGAATTTTCTAGGGAAGAACTCAGGTCCTGAACTCAAATTGAAGAATCATCTTGTTCTTTTCTTAAAATCAGGTAGGCACTACCTTCAATCACGGAAAAAAATTAAGCACACACACACACACACACACACACACACACACACACACATTTTAAAAAATGGCTTTTCAATTGTTGGTATAAAGAAATTTGATATACCAATGCTATTGGTGTCTCAAATTATAATCCACCCATGGCGCATTAGTATGCATATATAAATATTGTTTCAGCATTAGATTGTTTCAACAGTAGGCCAGCGCCTCTATATTCTCCAAATCTGCGATGAATTTCCACTGATTAATCATTAGCGATGTAATAATTAACAATATAAAAAAAAATATAACTTTGTTATGGAATAACTTTGTTATATATAATAATATTGATATAAATGATAACTTTAATAATCCCTGTCTCCTGAGCGAAATAAACACTGGGCACAACTGCATCGAAATCCTCTGTGCTTTCCCTTTGATCTCGATCTCTCTCTCTCTCGATCTCTCTCTCTCTCTCTCTCTCTCTCTCTCTCACACACACACACACACACACACACACACACATAAAGGAGAAAATACGGGGAAGTCTGTGGAGTGAGAGAGGAAAAGTAAACTGAACTTGCACCGAGTAACCTACCAGAACCTGGAACTTCGTCGGTGAACACGATCTATGAGATTTAATACCGTGTTCACAATACAAATGATACACAGTTGCAATAGCCTGTGTATCGGACCATTACCGGTGTGTGACCTATAATTGAATTCATGGATTTATAATATAAATGGATTTAAAAATGTCAAACATTATGGTTATTATAACGTGAAGATGAGCAAAATGTAAGTTGTCAATTTATTTGTGACATATTCTACTCGCTTTTTGTTACATTGGATTTGTCCTTATTTTTTAGTTCAATCTATTCAATTTGACTTGTTTAGTTTTCACAAGTGCAACTCCTACTCACTGACGAAAAGTCACCCCTTCGGACGGCAGCGACTTGCAAAATGACTCGTAGCCGAGTCTTAGCGAACTTTGCTTTTGTTTTAACACTGCAAAAGGGGTGGGCTAATTTTAGTCGAATCAAATTATAATCAAGTATATACGGTATGTATTACAGGATAGGATGATAAGTAAATGCGGGTCATTGTAATAACTAGGTACAGCTGTTCCAAATCACATATTTTGTACAAATAAAGTCTCCGTCGTTTATTGATTTTTTGGCAAAAAATTTTAGTGTTAAAATATATCTTAATTAAAAAAAGGAAAACAACAACTGTGCTTTTCGTTATTTTATAAAGTATGGGCCAGAATTCAATTCAGTCGATTACATCCGTATTTTTTCTTGATCTTCAGATGTTGATCTCGCATAGAGTCTTCGGATTTTAACTTTGGCAACCTTTCAATCGTTGCTGAGGTCGTAATAAAGCACTTGTAAAAACAAAGTTATATATATATATATATATATATATATATATATATATATATATATGTTAAGTATATATATATATATGTATATGTGTGTGTGTGTGTGTGTGTGTGTGTGTGTGTGTGTGTGTGTGTGTGTAATTTTAATTAGCCCTGTAAATCAGTAATTATAAAGGTAAAAGAAGACAATGAAGACAAACACGTTTGTTTCGTACATTTGTTTTTCAGCTCAATAATAGTAAAAGAAATGATTGAAACTGACCATCAGTCACTTGTTGTATCTATCAATCGTTCATAACCTAGCAGAAATTATAATTACTAACCCAAATGATGACCTATTTAGTTTTCATCATTAACACGCACGCGCGCGCGCTTTTACAGCGTCATTTTTCAACAAAATATATTGACATTGTCATATCTATCTATCTATCTATCTATCTATCTATCTATCTATCTACGTTTGTGAAAAACATAGTATTTGTGTTTTTTCACGCACCTGCCGCCCATTGTGGCAACTGGAACATCACATTACTGGTTCGCTAAGGTCCAGGTGGTATATTTCCGTGACTAGAGATATCTGACAAAGCATAAATCGAGCGGATTAGTGAATATATGTTGAAATTGGAGACGTACTGGTAAAATTAGTTCATTCATTGTAATGCTTGCCTTTTTTATCTTTGATATTTGTAAAAAGGCTGCTCATCCAGAATTTGAGAGTAGAATAAAGGTTTGCGATCTGTTCGGATTTGAACAGGCTCTGCTAACTCATGTGGACTAGACAAATGTAGGACAGCGTATTAATATCGTACAAAAGCAGTCTTGCGGGGATCAGATATGTAAAGATAAGATTTGGGGTCAGTTAGTTCTATTTTTTTATTTTTTTTAAATATATAAGTAGTTATTAAAAACTTTAATTACTTTAACTGCACTCCTTCTTATTTTAATGTAATGGATTATTATTTACATTCATTTTAGACCGCTCCTTTGGCCTAAGTGGTTAGCGCGTCGACCTCGGATAGAGGAGGTCGTGGGTTCGAACCCCGGCCGGGTCATATCAAAGACTTGTAAAGAAAAATGGTACTAACAGCTGCCTCGCTAGGCGCTCAGCATTAAGAACTTAGTTTTAGGACTGGTCGGCATGGTGTCAGAATAATGTGACTGGGTGGGACATGATGCCACATGTCTGCGGCATGATTCCTCATCACTATTAACTGCCACACTGTAGACATCGTAGCGATATGACTGAGAAAGTGTTAAGCTACCTTAAAAATCCAAATCACACACACACACACACACACACACACATTTTAGTCATATATTTCTACAACAGCTTATTGGCGACGTTAACAGAAGAAAAAAAATATTTTCATCATGTTTTTCGAAATAGTTAAAAACATTTCGTTATTTCGTTTCGTAACCACTACCGTATATTTTTGTTCCAGATAACACATTTGCTTTTGAGAATTACACTACACTTACACTCTTGCAAGTAATACTTGACTTTTCATTGCGGAAATGTGTAAAATAATAAAAATGTTTCAAATATTTTTGCTTTAGCATAATTCAAGTTTGAAAGCATATAAGCCCCATGTATGTCTTCCCTGTGTATGCAATATTGTAGAAATGGAAAAAAGAGACCCTAGATGGTACATTACAAGTACTGTATTCGAAAATATACAAATATCCCCAAAAATAATTTTACTTGTCATGATTGTCCCAGGTATGGAAAAAGCTAGATTGTGTCTTTTGTTTTTTGGAATGAAGTATAAGTTAATGTGACTACTGATAAAAGTCTAGCTATATTAGTGTCTATACCAATCACAGTCATGACTGTGTAGTAGTTAGCATAGACCTCTGACTATGGGAACGTGTACACTTTTTTAATCATATGTGCAAATACATTAAAGACGCCGAAAGATTTCCTATAGATTTTTCAGTTCAGCCAGTGAAATTCTATTTTGGTCTGACTTAACAAACTTAACAGCCTCCCCCCCCCCTCTCTCTCTCTCTCTCTGCGTACGTATTTTGTAGTGAAGTAAATTTGAACTTACCACGCAGTTCTGTTGTGGAATAATTTTGTTATATGTAATAACATTGATAGAAATGATAATGCGCGAAGTGTTTTCTTTCCTGGAAAGAAAAATCACAGTTGTAGCGAAAGAGGTATTTATGGTATTGATTGCCTATACCAATTCCGCAAAACGTATAGAACGCGGATCAGGTTGGTGCATAGTGCCAGACAAAAGTGATAAGCAAGAAAATGGAATACTTGTTTTCTCTTCTAAACATTGCTTTTGTGTGTAAAAAAAAAGAAGTCAAATGTCAAGTTCTCGCAACACTATAGGTGGTTTCTTGGTGACGTAATCAGCCTTTTTCTGTATCTCCATTCACGAATTACAAGGACGGGCTCATTCGATATGCTGAAATACTCGGTCTTTTCCGCAAGTCGCACCATAATTTTGAAATAAACTTCAAGTTACTCTTCTTAAATAATGTACATGATTATGTTAAAGTATTTAAAGACAAAAATTGTAATAATAGCTGAAGAACTTTCCTTAGCACAAGATACGGACAGTACATCCAAATGAAGCCCTAAATTTGTTGATATCATCTAGGATACGGGGCTTTGATATCAGCCGAATGAGAGATCACCTCTTAATACCCGGATCAGGTCCGAATTTAGGCATAAGTTAAACAAGCTACGGCTTAGGGCTCACAGTCTGAAGGGGCCTCTCAAAATTTCTGAATATTTTAAATTTGTTACATTTTTATTTAAATTTATAATTAAGTAATAATTTAACCGTGATTTTTTGCATGATATGTTACAATTATTATCTTAGCTATATATTGTATATAAATTACATGATTGACATTGTAATAATTAGCAAAAAGTTGCCAAGTTCTGTTGTTACACAACCTCATTCTCTGTTAACACCTAGTCTAGGGCCTCACCATCTCTAAATCCGGCACTGACCCAGATAGAGAAATTTTATATATCCAAAAATGACTATTCAAAAAAATAAAATAAATAAAAAATAAAAAATTTAAAACACAAAATAGTGAAGATTGCAATGTGAGAATCGGGTGCAACAAAAGTAAAACTAATGTGTCTGATCACGAATAAAAAAGGAAAGAAAGTGAACAAGATGTAAACTAATAAGTTATATGGTTTAATAGAGACTAAGGTTTAGTCCATAAGATATGAAATAAATAAATAAATAAATAAATAAATAAATAAATAAATAAATAAAACTCGACTTGTGTAATAACTGGGGGAGCACATCCCCGCCTTTAATGTATATCGTTTTAACACAGACGACTCCAAGCCAGCATTGTATTCACAATAATGAGACCTGGGAAACGTTTTTCACGCCCTAGCCTACATTGATACCAGTTTGCTTCATGTAAATGTCATAACAGGTACCGTTCGCCTGGCCGCAGGTGTTTCATTGGGTGTGTACAGTTTGTATTTCTTGATCATTTTAATATTCGAGAAATTTTTCATTGAAATCCATATATATATA
>JAECUM010037150.1:0-53003 GCA_016617855.1 Megalonaias nervosa
ATATTTGGGTGTCATCAGCATACAATTGGTGAGACACTGGATGATGATTTATGACACTTGAGAGTGGCTGAGTGTATAGAATGAAGAGAACAGGTCCATAGAGACAGGTTCAAATGCTGCTAATGGTTGCCACTGAAATTCTGTATCGCAACTGTATGGTGACGACGAGTCAATTTAAATTGTGTTGTCAAGCTTATCTCTGATGGTTTGTACTTTGTCATGGAAGAAATTTTGCAAACAGGTCCGGAAGGTTGACTAGAGAGAAGGTAGTTGGAAGTGGTGACAGCCATATAGAAGGATTAGCCATACGAATACTTTCAAGATGGCCAGTGGACCATTTTCATTACCAACTAGAAATCAAGATGGCCACTGTTGGATATGCATGTAGCACCATTTTCATTTAGGACCAACTTGACATAATATGAAGTCTTCTGGTGAAAACCCTAGTATTAATTTTTGTTCAGGAGGAGTTGTCATAAGTTTTGAAGCTGGCCAATGTGGCAGCCATATTGCACATCACATATGCACCATTTTCATTCAGGAGCAACTAGATACGATAAGAAATCTTTAAGTGAAAACCTCTTCTTCACATGACCACCTATGCAGGAGAAATAGTGATCAAGATTTTCAACTTGGTTGCTGTGGACTATACTGGGTATCAGATTGGCACCATTTTCATTAAGGCCAACCAGACAGCAGAATAAGAAGTAGTATTGATAACCAATTCTTCAATGTGGCTGCAGTAGTGGCCATATTGGATACCAGATAGGCACCATTTTCATTTAGAATATATTTGTGCGAACCCCATGCTGATATGACCATTCATTCAGGAAGAGTAGATATAACAAAATTTTCTAGATCGCCACTGTGGAGACAATACTTGACATCAGGTAGGCATCATTTTCACTTAGGACCAACTAGACCATGGGATGAATGTGTGTAAAATTTCATGGGAATCCTCCAAGTAGTTTAGAAGGAGTAGCAATAACAAGCTTGCGCTAAGTAACAGACTGGCCACGGATGATAGACATGAGATGATAGACAACAGACCATCCCATAAGCTCTTCTGATCTATAACCAGCAGAGCTAAAGTGGTTTCTGCATAACAGTTATAAATCTATGTGGATCACTTGAATCCTACCAATCTCAAAGCCAAAAATTTGAAGGTACAGGTCACTGCTGGTCAAAGAAACTTCCTGGTGCACAATAATCTGAATTCTCCACCATCCAAAGTTACCAGACTTTGCAGATGGTATGCACATGGGGTAAGGAAGAACCCTATTGATTTTGTATTCCAAAGGTCAAAGTCATGGTAACTGATAGAGTAACACAATAACAGTAGTTCTGCATCAAATACTCAAACTCTGTGGACAGTTTGCGTATGGGGTAAGGATAAAGCCAACTGATTTTGAGGAGGTCTTGGCTGCTGTGATTGAAAGAAGGTAACAAATAGAGTGAAACGATACACCTGTGCTACGTATCGATACGATTCATGATACGCAGCCTGCAATACGATACATATCAATACGCATATGAACTTGATGGTCTTTCCATCATTGGAAGGTAGGTGTTGCTCTTTCATGTATGTTGACATTCTGGTCCTATTTCCAATATGCAGACTACAGACAGACGTATAGTTATTATATATTTATATGCAATTCTCATTTATGAGAAGATAACAACAATACTTTCGAACAGACTACCTGTTGGTTGCAGTGTGTTTTATCCAATGTTTTAGGCCATTTAATGGTGGGTCCATTTAACTCCCTTTGTCTGTACAACATGAATGATTGGAAAATATCTTATCAATTTTGTGTCCCAGTTACACGTGGAAGACATTATGATATTATCTTCAAAACATAAGAAATAATGCAGTTTCCTCGTGCAAAGAAAATCTCATCTAGAACAAATCTGGGCATGGGAATAAGGTTGAATACCAATAAAATGTATCACATTTTACTTCCTGCAGATGCAGAAGACTGCTGCAGTCAGAGGTACTTGTATTTGTTAGTATAGAGGGAAAACTATTGACTACACCCAGTCCTATTCTACAATTTCTTTAACTTACACAAGGTAATAAACTTGAGCAGTTTGAAATCTGCACCATAGCTCATTCTACACAAATTTCATTTATTCCATCAACATCTTCATTCACTGGTTAACTATCTCTGCATAAAAAACAGAAATTCCAAATTTGTTCCCCATGTGCTATTGAAGGAGAGATGATGACAGGATTTTATCTTGAGGGAGACCTCCCTCTTTATCAAAGATAAAAGGAGGGGGAGGAAGAAATAGTCATAGGTCAATATTTATCTAAACTTCAATGTCTTTCTTTCTTCCTGCTGCACTTTCTTAGAGCTCTCCTGAAATCAACATCTTTGACAGATGTCACCTCTAGTTGTTTAAACATTAATCTGTTAATTATTTCTGAGCATACTCTGCTCCTTTTTATCAATATTGTTCTGTGCTTCTTTCTGAAGGAGCATATACATGTACATAGCTAGCTTTGTCAGCTTGAATACGTTGGGAAACTGATCTTAGTGACTGTTATGAACAATTTTCCAGAGCTCACATATATTATCTTTTGGATAAATCTGTTCCAAAAAAAGGTTTTTCACTAACATAAACTTCCTTTGTTAAATCAGTAGTTTACTGACTACTATGCCAAATTTCCTATCTATTCCATAATGCTGTATAAGGACTTTTAGTCCATCACTGCTTGTGCAAACAGAGGTATTAAAATAAACATCTTTACTTCTTAATTTCATTTTTTTTACCCTTATTTTATTCAATTTATCTTAACCCTGATATGGATACATGCATATGGTTTTGTAGCATATAATCCACATTGTGAAACTGATTAATTAAAAAAATGACAATTGCATTATACTTTTAAAATGTTTGTATTTTAATTTGGCTCAGTATTCTGCCTTTTGTACATTTAATTTCGAAATACCACTGAAAGGGTCATGCCATCTAGGTTTTGTCCATCCAGCATGTACCGGTATATCTGACTCGTATTAAACACCATTTCGGGCTCAAAATCACTCACTGGTATCTCCATTAACAATTTCCCAGCTCCAATAATCTGATATACTTCATAACTTTAAAAATTATTGTCATCATCACTATCATCAGCAAATATTTGCCAAACTAAATCATAATGAACCATGCTGGGAAGCAGACATTTTGGATCTACTCGGTATCCCATATTTTAAACAAGTATTTGTGAAACTTTCTTCATGAATGGTTTCAAACTACACCATAATACTTATTCCTGAGCACGTTGTGCTAATCACATTTAGTTTCACAACCATTCATGTTGTGCTTGAAGAACCCAGATGTGGAAAGTTGCTATCCAAACAACAGATGTCGCGACAAGAACAGTTAAATAAAAATTGCATAATTTGCTGAGCACATTTTCACACGAGGGACTTTTAATGAATTTGCAGGAATTCTTGTGTTTTACTGTTCTCCAAGTGCATGAATTCATACTAATTTTGCATGATTCGCCAAATGGCACACCCTGACAGCATGTCCGCTTAAGTACTTGACACATCTAATGACTTTCCTGCGAAGACTCTGTTGCTCTGCCAATACTTCCTGTTTGTCACACATGGAATAAGCTGCATTGATTTCTGATTGGTGGTTATTGTTTAACCTGGACTGGAACAAGCAACAACCACAAATGAGAATTCAATGTAACATATTTCACTGTGCAACACACTGGTAGCACAGCTTTCAAATCAACCAAAGGAGTCAAGAAACAATTCAAAGTGGAAACTTTGCGTGAAAGTGGTTATTAAATGATGAGTAAAGTACGTCATTATACATGTGGAACATGTTTGGAATGTATAGTATATGCTGAACATACTTCTGTGTTAACATAATTAGCATGGAATGGGGTGTGTGTGTGCAGATTACGAACCATGTCACTTTGTGTTAAAGGGTATTCTCAAATAGTCTTTTTTGTTTTTACTGATATATATGAGTGCCTATGACTGCAAATGCTGTTTCAGATGAATTATAATTTTACAGAGTAACAAAGCAACTAATAATAATTATTTATGACCGCTGAAGACTAAAATAACATGCATACTGTAAGTATCGTTTTGTATTGATTCTCTGTCTCTTGTATTGATATATGTATCATTTCAGCAAAAGTATCGATGTATCGATGAATCAATGTATTGATGAATTGTTCCTCCCCTAGTAATACATTTCTGCAGCAGAACTTGCATTCTACATCACAAACCTGGAACAAATATAGTGGATAGCTTGTACTTGTGGCAAAAAAAGAAGCCTATTAAATTTGGGGACAAAAGGTGAAAGATCAAGGTCAAAGTAACTGTTGAAGGGAAAATAGTTTTCTTGTTCTGAATTAATTTAGCACCAACTGCCATTAATTATCTGACTACTCCTATTTTCACAAGTAATCCTTTAAATTAATACAAATTAAAAAAAAGGGTATGCATAAACAAATGAATGAACAGACTAATAAATGAATGTCAGTGTGTGTGTGTGTGATTTAGATTTTTAATGTAGCTTTAAAAAATTTTCAGTCATATCGCTACAATGTCTGCAGTGTGACAGTTTTATAGTGATGTCTAGCACTGGGGCATCATGCTACAGACATGTAGCATCATGTCCCACCCAGTCAAATTATCCTGACATCAGGCTGACCAGTCCTAACACTAACCTCTTAATGCTGAACGCCAAGCGAGGCAGCTGTTAGTACCATTTTTAAAAGTCTTTGGTATGACTTAGCCAGGGTTTGAACCTGTGACCTCCTGCATATGAAATGAATGTGCAAGTAAAGAGACAATTTGATTATGTCAGAATATATGAATGCAAAAAGAAACAAGAATAAACAAGAAATCAACATTACAAGAGTGTAATATTATAGTATCAAACAAAACGATCACTTTCATTCATAAAGTCAAACATAATTTGCATATGGATATTTTATCTATAGTAAAACCTGAAAGTGAAATAAAGTTAGATGTAAATTTCAACAATGATGAATGTTACCTTTTGAGCAAGAATAAGTTACTCAGATGTAATTCAGATAAACTATTGCATAGAATAGCTATTGGTTTGTTGCACAAGTGTGCTTTATGTTAACTGAATAAACCAATTAGATTTGAGATTTCAAAACTGTGTTTAAACAAATTTAAAATATGAGTAAATTATGAGGCAAAAATGAGTACTAACATTTTAAAGTATGTACAATTTCAGTCTTCTATTTACAACTTGTGTTCTGAAAGTTTGTTCATACAAACAGACATTATAATTGACCGAGATAAACAGTAATAATTGCTGAATGATGAGTGACACCACTATGTCATGTTAGCAATGTTAACTCCATAACTTATTAATAAAATCTGCAAGACATGGTAGTTTGTTCACTACAGCAATCTAAAAATATCAAAGAAACAAGAGGCCTGAATAAGCCAGAGATTATGCATATGCCTGAGTTCTAATAGCCAAATGCAAAAGCAATTGGACAATAAATCTGGGTCACTAGGGTGCTCTTTCTGTAGATATTTTCCAATGACATTGGTTGCATATGTTTCAATGTTTCTCTACTTTTGTGCACCTTCATCCATATTTAATGGCATATCAGCATCACTTGTCCAATGCTTTATACCAGGATGCTTGCTATCAATGTTGGTGAAATTCTGTTGATCAGCTATTTAGAAAGCAATGTGCCTATATTTGTTAGGCATTGACATTTCAAGAACTTTAAAGCCCTTCATGTGATAATGCTCTATGTCAGACTTTGCTGTTATTTGCTCAGCACTTTTTGCGAGGATAACCATTAATGTTCTCTATTTTTAGTAATTGTAGCTGTATCTAATGTAGAAATCTGAATGCCCTTTGACCTTTTTTGCATGAATTCTGATGAGTGATTTTAGAGAGGTAGTAGTTTAAAGGCATTCTATTTTTAGCAATGGCAGCAATCTGATGGTAGATTGGCATCATCTGAAAAAATCTGACAGCTCATCACTGGCAAAATTGGTCTAGTTTATTCAGCAGAGTTTAGGAAAAAGTCATATAAATACTTTTTTTTTGCTTTGAGTAACATTGGCCATTTAAGTCATATTGGCCATTTGAGTCATATTGGCCATATCTGAAAACACCTTTTGTAAAAAGTCTGAACGGCATTTATGCCAGAACGCTTTCTGTCAAATCTGAACAAAATATTGTTGAACAG
This sequence comes from Megalonaias nervosa, assembly GCA_016617855.1. Taxonomy (NCBI): domain Eukaryota; kingdom Metazoa; phylum Mollusca; class Bivalvia; order Unionida; family Unionidae; genus Megalonaias; species Megalonaias nervosa. Next base: position 6,218 of record JAECUM010037150.1, read on the forward strand.
TTATTGATTAAGATATTCAAAGCTTTATCTGTTTTAAGTGACAGTATCTGGTGACTAATCAGTATTACTTCTAAAAATTTCAAATCCATTTTTGCCAAGATAGGCCCTGTCAAATTTGGTCAAATTCTATTGACTGGTTTTAGAGAAGACTCCTTTGAAGTTTTGTCTATTTTAAGTTATTTTGACCATAAAACAAGATCCATTTGCAACAAACTGAAAGTCCTTTTTTGCCAGGATGCTTTCTGAAACTTTCTTTGCAAAATTATGTCCAGCGGCTTTTTAGAAGAAGTCTTTTGGTCTCTATTATTTTTAGTACCACTTTAGTGGCTATATCTGATAGCTGATCAGCATTATTTCTATAAATATGAAACACTTACTCCAGGATACCAACTGTGAAATTCAGCTGAATTCTGTGGAATAGTTTTGGAGGAAAAGATGACAGTGTTGACAGATGATGCATTGATGCATGTTAGAAAATGGAACATACAATAAGCTCACTTGCCTGCAGCCAAGTATGCATGAAATACCCACCAATATTGATCCAAAATCTGAGTTTATAACTTCCTAAACCAATGATACCTCAAGAATCCTAATAAAGCTGCAGCCATGGTGGCTCAAGGGTCTGTATGTTGGACTCAAAGCGAAAAGGGTGCAGATTTGGAATCCATTCATAGGATCAGCCTAATTGTCAACACTGATGTGTCCAAAGGTACTTTATTCCAACTGTTTTGACACTAAATAACCTATTTGTTTTGCTTTTTGTAAAACACCAAAACAAACCTAAGAAAGCTAAAGGTTTTTTTGTCAACCACTGAATATAATTTTGTGTCACTGTTTCTGCCTGAGGAAGTCAGCACAATTATTTGTTGACATAAAACGTTTTACAGCAATCCACCAACAAATGCAAGTCACAATCTTTCCTTATACACTGCTGTAAGTATAAAGGGCAATAACTCTTGCAAAACCATTGAAGCACAAAGATTGGTCAATATGTGCATCTTCAATGTGAGTTTCACATCGACCCATGAAAAACTACAAGACAATCTAGGACACTAGTTGCAATACTGAGATTGTGTCATACACTACATTAAGTTACAGAAAAAGAGCAATAACTCTAACAAAACTTGTTGGAGGAAAGTGATTCGTGAATGTGCATATCTTCTAATCAGGACTATAATGCTTACCAAATATCACTGCAATCCATCAAAGACTGCATAACTAGCTGGACAAAAAAGATTGTGTCATATACCACCACAAGACAAAAGGCAATAACAAAACATGGGAACAAAGTGGTTTTCCATTTGCACATCTTCTGGTGATTATAATATTTTCAAGGTTTGGCAGTCCATTAAAAACTGATGGACTTGTTGCACTAATGATGGATGGACAGGAGGATTGCTATAAATCAATGCCTCTTGAGAGGTTGGGTATAAAGCGCACTATATACAGTTACTAAAAATAATGATGCATCAAATATTTACATTTTCTCATATACAATAAATCTGTATTAACTACTACAGAAAGTAGGTCTGAAAATCTACAAGACCAAAAAGGGTTTGACAGTTTGCTGATCTGGAAAAAGATGTAAACTGAATTGACTATTAACATACCATGCAAATGTGGTATAAAAATATATAAAGGCAGCTCCATACATGTGATTAGCAAAGGTAAAAGTTCCTGCTATTATGCTATTACACACTATGAAACTAAACATTATTAAAAAGAAGTATCTTATAACAAATCCTTAGCAAAACATACACTGCCAACTTTAATGTCATCCATAATGTAAATGAGATCTATTCTAAAGATGGACTAGGATGCAACTATGTACAACAAACACTAGGACACTATAAAACTCGATAACTTGTGTGTGTGGGTGGGTGTGTGTGTGTGTGTGTTGTAAGCAGTAAAATGCAAAGTACGACTTTTTCATTCTAAAATACAGAGTAAAGAAAAAAAAAAACATTTGAAATTTATATAACTGAAGTATGACATATTTATACCTATTGTACATACACAAAACACTTTCTTGAACAATATATGTATGTCATCTGCATAGTGTGTATACAGCAAGTCCATGATTTACACAATATGTGCATTCCCAATAGTGGATGCATAACTCAAATCATGAAACTCTAAATTTTTAGTTTCACTACCTTTAATTTTCATTGATAATTAATTGAGTCAATTAATTTTAATACCATTCATTTTAGTCATTTGCGAATCCTAATTGTTTTTGTTTTAGACAAATCATTTCAATGTATTTTAGTCTTCACTAAAACAATCAAATCAAAAAGAAAATCATATGAAACCACATTAACACAAAATTCACGCAAGTCAGGGGATAAGCGTTTCACATCATCAATATTTAAACAGCACTTAGTGGTGAATAAGAGACTCAAGTGGGTTTGATATCATTCACCTGGGCAGTTTACATATGTCAGCTTGTGATTACAATTTCACATGTATTAAAACTGTTGAGGTGAAAGAAAACAATGGAGCACATAGTTGCAAAATTGTCAATTAATGTTAGCATGTGATTACAATTTCACATGTATCAAAACTGTTGAGGTGAAAGAAAACATTGGAGCACATAGTTGCAAGATTGTCTGTTAATGTTGATGTCATTTATCTTCTTTCCTAGACCACATATATTGGATCACTTTCTATGCATAAAAAGGACAAGTCATATATACAACCAGCATTGTCTCCTAGATCTCTCCATCCCCTTTGGGGACAGGCACTGATTCATAACCTTGAAACTGTTCATAGCTCCACCCTTAAAGTACTTTATATACCAATAGAAGGAGCTTATCTGTGCAGTTGACATGTGCCTGTGTCTGTCCTTAACACCCAAGGGCTGTGCCATTGAAATCATAACTTAGAAAGCATTGAGATCCATGCTCAAAGGAGCTGAGGTGGCTCAGTTGTTAATTTGCTGAACTCATGACCAGACGGCTGCAGGTTCAATTTCCACCATCTGGTTAGCCAAGATTGACTACTGAAATTCTCAAGATTTTGTTAAAGCCATGGATTTTTTTTGCTCTTTGTAATTCAATCTGGAAGTGTTTCAGGAGTGTACTGGCTTACTGTTATATTTTTTTATGTTCAAAGCTAAAAATACGAAAGAAACATAAAAAAATGAGACATGTCACTCAATAGAATAAATGCCATAAAATAATGTACAATACATGTGATAATATATAAATGTCAAAGTTTCAGGCACTTTAATATGGAAGCATAGCAACTGTTAAACTCTTATCAAGCAAAATATATCAAACATCCTTCCAAATAATCAAAATTTTCAAATGTGGTGAAGTTTTATCAATAGTTCTCTGCAAATATATTTATTAACCTGGACATGGTTTTACAAGAAATGTTTTTCCTAAAAGATATATTTTTATTGCACATAATTAAAAATGCAAAGAAATTCTGATAATTGGAGACATTAAATGGTGTGCATCTGAGATGATTTTAGTTTATCCACCTAGGGACAACACTGCACTATTAGTGAATTCTAGCACTGCTTTTCTCTGTAAGAAATATGATTGGTGTGCATCACAGACTTGCAGCATTTTAAATTTTGTTGGTTGAAAGCTTGTTGACTTAGTTATGTAGAATATACCTGATGCACCATCCTGCATTTCACAAGAGGCAACTAACTGAAATGGAAGCTGTGGTGGCTCACTGGTCAGTGTGCTGGGGTTGTGACCAAAATGGTACAGGTTTGAATCTTACAATAAAATATGCATTAAGCCCATGTAGTTGTGAGAAAAAACTTTAGTTAACCGCTTCATCTACAAGACTGTAACAATTCATTAGCATTTACACAAAACTGCCTTTTAACTCTTTATGAAATCAAATTAATATCAACTTAGAGTGTTACTTGTTGTATATTTGTTTTAAAATGTCTTCATTTTAATATTCAATCATTAATTATAATCCCTAACAGATATTATTTTATTTTTTGGAAAAAAACTTGTACTGAAATTTAGGCATCTTGTTTTCTACAATTCATTGTTACAATTTTTTTGTCTGCAAGGGGAAGAACTCTGCATAACAAACCTTAGAATTCTAAATAGTCTATCAAAAGTTACTTTCCTTATTTCTACAAAAATTGGTTAGTGATCATGGGCACAAAATCTCGTCAGAAGTATGGCCTCTACAGTGTTCACAAACTCAACCAATCTGATACTAGATCACCTGAATAATATGAATGGATGTTGTTCATAATCAAACTTGTCCAATATAGCTATACTACCAAGTCTGATCAGAAAATGACACTCTACAGTGTTCACAAACACGCTGTTGTTGTTGTTATGGGCTTAATGACATTTTTCAGCACATGAGAGGCTATACATGGGGGCCAGATTAACTGGTGGAGAACAAACAAGTAGTGATGGATGGATGATGGATGGCAGAATCATACCATAAATTCACCTGGTCTTTGACCTTTCTGAGGTGATCAAATGGGCAGAATAATGGGGCAGGTAGAGAAATTATTATATTGTGGATTCAAATTTATTTCTGAGCTCCGACTTTTCATGGCTCTTCATGGTTGCTACACGAGTTGTTCTAAACACAAAGGTCATGTCTGGCTTATGATATCATGAACCAGGTGACAATATAAAACCTGATATACTGATTTTATTTCTCACGAAATGTTTTTTAGAAAATGAAAATTATTGAAAACGAAAAGAATCAGAGATGCTAGGATTTTACCTGCAGGAGGGAGCTCCCCCTTGTCACAAAATTAAGGGGGGGGGGTATAATAAAAGTTTAATATCCATTTCTCTTTCTTCATGCTCAATTCTGTTAGAGCCACATTGAAATCAGTATCTTTAAAAGATGCCTCCTCCAGCTGTATAAGCATTAATCTGTTGATCGTTTCTGAGCTTAAACAGTTCCTTACCTGTGTATGAAAATTGTTCTGTACTGAGAACCCCCATTCATGATCTGCTGTATGAAGGGGCACACACATATATATATATATATATATATATATAGCTAGTTTAGCCAGCTGGAACAAATTTGGAAACCGTTCTTTATGGTCGTTATATACTGTTATCCACAGCCCACAAGTATTGTCTTTTGTATACTTCTGCTCCAAAATATTTTTCATTAACATAAGCTCTGCCAAAGGTTTACTTTCTTGAATCAGTGCTTTACTGACTACCATGCCAGATTTACCATCGGTTCCATAAAGCTATATTAGGATTTTAGGTCCATTAATGCCAAAGTCTGCTTGTTCAGAGAGAGGTATTTTGATTCTTATTTATTAAATTTCTCTAAACGCTCATAGGGTTATGGTTTTGTAGCACAAGATCCCACAGGGCTAAATTGTTTGTGAAAAGAAATGAAAAATGTTTTTAAACTGTCTGTATTTTAATTCAGCTTGTTATTTTGCTTTTTCTACATTTAATTTTGAAATACCACTGAAAAGGGGGTTGATAGGCATGCTGTCTATTTTTGTTCATCAAGCATGTATAGTGTGATCCTGCTATTACATGGTGGCTAGGATCCATAGAACCTGATCATGTTATGGACTGAACTGTGCTATAGCCAGCCAAGTCAGTTAGCCAAAGAAAATAACGTATGTACCAAACAAATGGCTGGTATATGTGTATGTGTGTGTGTGTGTGTGTGTGTGCATGCATGTGTGTGTGTGTGTGTAAATAATAGTGAGAGCAAAAATATGTATTTTTGATTAAATGCAACCAAACTGGTCTGAAATACACTTGTATATTACCAACTTACAAATGTATAGTACAATCCATAATGCATTAAGTACTGTACACACACACACACACACACACACACACACACACAATATATATATATATATATATATATATGAAAAATCTACAAATTCTAGTTTAAATCACATGTTACAAAATTCATGTATCAGTCACATCTGTTAGAAAACACTGTTAACACTATATAAAAAAAATAATAGTCCTCATTTGTCTATATCCTTTTGAGACAAAACAATTCACTATATCATTGACAGTTGCACATGGATATAGTTGTTTACATGCTATATGTACATATGCTTAAATTGTCCTAGATTTTGGTCAGCTGGAGACAGCTATCATCTTGCTGAGGCTACCCAGGGGATGAGACTATTCACAGAAAAATGAAAACGTGAAGAAATTAAAAAGTTTAACAAATATCTTTGCGATATATACCATATTCAGTTAATTTCACGGCCACATATCTATGGCTTCAAAAGATTGGAAATTTAATATGCATGTATGCCATCATTGGTAGTGATTGTAAGCATAATCTTTTTCCTGCAAAAAGTAAAGTTTCACAGCACAATAAATGTGTTCCAGTCACTTTGGAAAATGCAACAATCCATCAGACTCCATTTCTTGTATTAAAGTTTGGTGCTGACTTACTTTGATGAAAGGTTCCTTGTTTTTATTGCAGACTGTAGTCAGCTTTCATTAATGAAGGGTGCATGTCTTACTGAAGTCACCGCTACAGGACAGCTTTTGAGGACCAAACGAAAATGCCCATTTCTTATTGCGGTGGCAACATCAAATAATCACAGAACATTGACTGACACCGATTTTTTTTTTATTTGCATAGTATATGCAAAGAACAATCGGTGCTTCAAAGGTAATCAGTTTTCTTTGAAGTTTCAGCAAAACTATTTTTTTGGTACATTTAAAAAAAAAAGAAATTAGCCATCATTTCAAGCAGATTATGATATAACAATGCACTGTTACGATGATTTGTCAATATGAACAACGATTTTGTTTATGTAACAACAGATAAATTCCAGTGCATTTTATATAAAGTTTGCGGCTTCCTTTCATGGCACCTCTGAATTTCTCCACTCCAAACCCAAGATACAAGTTTAAATATCCAACAATGTTGCCAAAAAATATTGCCAGCTGATATATTTTGTTGGCAATAAAGAAAAAAAATTGCAATTTGCAACACTGGCAAAACCCAAAGAGAGCCTGAATAAACATTTTACACATTATATTTTGTACTTTTAAGATTTTTTTTTTCGTGTACAAGAAAAGTAAATGTATTTGAAATTTCAGGAGCCCACCATGATAGTCTAACATTAGAATTCATACACAATCTCTTCGCCAAAATTATACTAAACATTTTACATGTTATTTTTGGCACATTTAAGAAATTTTTTTGTGTAAGAGGAAAATACATGTATATGAAATTTCTGGAGCCATGCCATTATTGTGTCATATCCAAACTTGTATTATAATGGAGTGAGCTATCGCGGGGTCACACTGTACATTGGATTCATATTTAACACCATTTTGGGGTTCAAAATCACTCACTGGCATCTCCATTAACATTTTCCCAACTGCAACAATCTGATATACTTCATAACATTAAAAATATATTGCCTTCATCACTATCACCAGCCAGTATTTGCTGAATGAAATCATTATCTAAAGATGAACCATGCTGGGAATCAGCCGTTTTGGGTTTTCTAGGTAGCCTGTATTATAAATGCATATTTTTTGTAATACACCACTCCCTCGATAACTCGCGCACAACGGCGTCCACAAACATAGACCACGCTATAAGCAAGGGCGCAAGTTACCTCCAAAAATTGAAAAAAATGCTTGGACATCAAGAAAACAGCGGGGGGGGGGGGGTCGAAGTTCGATAAATAACTTTTAATAATGCACTTTCTCTAATGAAGTTGTTCGTTATTCTGTTTAAATAACATTTATTTTCAAAATGTCCAACATGTGAAAGATCGTTCCAACTGGTTTCAACAACCATTATGTTTACACGAAAACGTGTGTATTACGTCACTGCTTTTTATTTTCTTGATGAGTCTGGTTCCCGGAGTGGTATGGCAATGTATCCTTCCAAACTGGGGGTGAAAAGAGCAGGGAACTAGACTAACTGTTGATACACTGCCAAAAAAGATTCCTTTTGTTCAAAAAGCAAGCGAAATTTTCGTGAGGCAATCGTCTATATCGAATCTCAATTTTTGTGCTATTCAATTAGTACAATACTGATATCGTGATTTCACTGGAAGTAATGATGAAACTTTTTATCATTCTTGAGGATATCTCAAAGTGCCAGTTCAAGAATTCTCTGAAACTCGCTTGCCCACAATGGTCTGTATCTGTGAAACCAAGCTCTTTATTGCCGCTTGGTTGCCGTGCTATCTTTGATCACAGTTACCAATGAGTCGGTTAATTTAAGGTAGTTTATGTTACATACACAATAACATTTATAACAGTGTTCAATTGATCATGTGAAGTGAGTTCACCCGACAAACGACCGGGGCAGCTAGATTTTAAGTTTGTAGGATTTTCATGCCTTTTAATTTTTCTTTTATTTCACCTCCATTATTTGATTCAAAAGACATAATTAACGTGATAATACAAAGGAGGCCAGCTTTTAAGTCACTGCAACAATGCAACAAATACTTCTGCAAGTCAGTTATCAAAACACGGTCGGCACCTAAATAGGTTCTCAGAGAAATGCTTGCGGACATAGCTATTATGGTAGACTGACACATTTTACGTTTAATTACAAGAGGACACATTGCATTTATGATGATTACACTTAAAAGGAACTAGAAGATAGAACTAGAACACAAATTTCAATTGATAAAAAAATTATTTAATTTGTATTTATTTATTAAAGTACTGCCTCCACTCGGCGTAAGTGACATTTTCATTGATCGAAATTTCCTTACATATCGTTAATTGCGGTGTGCTATGAATGTCACTTGGAAAGAAAATGTAAAACAACTGTATGACTTATTTTTAAATTTGGTATTTCATAATGCTGATTAAAATTTCCAGGTCCTATCTACCGTTTTCGACGATAAAACGAGCGATATATCAAAGTTTTTGTAGCTAATTTTGATCACGATTTCCATAAAGTTCATAAATAGGGATCTATTTTTGGGGTAATTTCTGGTTTTAAAAAATGGGATCCACGCCTGACCCCGCATTATAAGCGGGTTCGCGAGTTATCAGGGAGCGAGTTATCGAGTGAGTGGTGTAGTTCCTTGATGAAAAGTTCCAACTATAACAGAGTGATTGTTCCAGGGACAACAGTGCCACTCAAAGTTAGTTTAACAACCATTTATGTCAAGCTGAAGAACATAGATTTGTAAATAGTTATGAAAAAGGACATATTACAACAAGTGCTATGATACCTCTACCAACATGACTTACATTGTGATAAGTACTTTAAGGGTCAATATTTGCAAATAAAGAAAAAGTTTAAGTCTCTGGCTCAGCCAATTTGAGTATGTGAGAAAGCTTGCCAGTAGCATCATGTGAGTTGGTCATTCTTCCTGGTTTCTTCCTCCACCAGCTACACTCGCTGCCAGCCTAACATGTGCTGAAAAATGGCATTAAACCCACAAAAACAAATCAAGAAACCTGATATCTACTAAGATAATAGAATCAATAATAATTCAAATTTAACAAACTAACTTTGGACAGTATCACAAAACCGTCTCAAATTTTCCATCACCATCTATCTGTGAATCTATTTTTGCATCAATCTTCCCTGAATCATCTCCCTTACTATTCCCTGAGTTATCTAATTTGTCATTAGAACCAGTCCCTTTATCTTCTCTTTCTTTAACTTTGTCTCTGTCTCTGGTGTAAGCATTGTAAGGGAATGACAAAAGCTTGCTGTCATCCCTAAGCATGCCATCATCCACTCTCTCTCCATCATCCTTGAGCATGCCATCCTCCACTCTTTCCCTGGAATCCCCGTAGACCACAAATCTTCTGTAACTCTCAAGGTTCTGTCTCAGTTCTCTTTCATCATCATATTCATAATTACTGTACTTCTGTCGAATTGCTTTTCTCTCCTGATGAAAGAAATATGATACAAGGTCATCTGAAGAATTTTCAGATCTTGCAAGAACTGCACAAGTCAAACTGTGAGCGACTGTTATATTTATTTTTGACGTACTGCATGTTTATTAAATAAACCTGTATGGGTGCATAGCAATTTAAGTTGTAAAAATACCAGTAAGACTGAGTCTTATTTATAATTTGAAAAACTGAAAATTTCTTGACTTTAAAAAAATAAGAAATCTTTGGAAACATTCCCACATGATGTCAAAAACTTCCAAATGATCAATTCTGTTCTTTCAATTCATAATACATCTCTTCTTTCTTTCTCAATGAATTTTATTAATGAAAAAAAAATAAATACACAATATAATAAACCACTGACTCACAAACATAAATCCCAACAGAAGCATATTTAGAGCATACACACTGGTACAAAGGAGTTATTCAAGTCTGAATGTCAGGTAGTTTTAATGAGTGTAAGGGAAAAAATGTCCAAGATGCAGAAGGTGTAATGAACAGAATACTGGAAATACAAAAGTTATTCTGGTGTGTAAATTAAGTCAAAATGATCCAGTTTTGGTATGGCTGAGTTACTTTTATCAAGATTTATTTATATACAAATTTTCAAGAATGTAGGTTAAATTGGGTCCAAGAAATTGAGGTACAGGGAAAGTTCAAAAGTCACTCGGGCATGAAAAATAAATGACACTGATCAAGTGTTCGATAAGTTCCATGACTTAGGTGAAATAAGGTCAAAGATATTTATGGGTGTAACAAATGGATAGCTGAAAATACAGAAATCACTTAAGCATGAAATTTGGTCACACTGAACTTGCTTTGGCATGGTCAAATTACTTCCACTGAGAGGTATCCATATACCAATACTGCGAGCATACACACAGATGAAAATACAAAAGTCACTCAATATTGAAAACTGGGTCATGGTTTGATTACATTCATTGAAATGTAACAAAATACCAATTTATTTTCATGAGTGTAGGTGAAACAGGGTCCAAGATATTAGGGGTGTAATGAACAAACAGCTGAAAATACAAGTCACTCAAAGCATTGCAAATTAGGTAAAACTGCACTAGTTTTGGTACTTTTAAATTCATTAATTCAGTTGTCTGCTACAGCTGACATGAGTTTTAATTTCTTCATGTGCACTGTGATTTTGCAGTTAATCCCCTCCACTTGCCTCCTTGTTAAGCAAAAATAAACAGGCAACCACCATCATGACACCACACTCACCAGTATGAATCTTTGCAAAGAAAGCATGTAAAGATAATATGATGTTTCTTTGATTGACAGGTGAGTAGCCAATAAAATATTCAATTTTGTTGACTATTACAATGGTAAGGTTTGAAATAAATCTGTCCTTTATAAGGGTGATGTATTGAATGGTTAACTACTTTTCATGGTTAACTGATAAGTGTTCCGTACCAAACTATGTTTTTCTTTACTCTTTAAAGGGTGACCAGTGTATCAACAATGACCACTTTATGTATGGAAATGAAGCATTTGCTTCAGAATCAAGGCATTGGTCTTTAAATAAAAATATGTCATGTGAATGTAAATAAGTCTTGCATTTTATTTACTGTGCTCAAGTCACTCAGGGGGCCTTGAGTGGCCAAGTAGTCTAAAGCGCTCTCTGTTACGGATCACTGCCATCTCACCTCTGTCTGCATGGGTTCGAGTCTAGGATTTGGTGAATGTGGATATGTGAGAAAGCTTGCCAGTAGCTTCTCGTGGGTCGGTGGTTCTTTCCGGGGATTTCCGGGTTTCTTCCTCCACCATTAATACTGGCCACCATGTATAGCCTATCGTGTGCTGAAAAATGGCGTTAAGCCACATAACAACCAACAACCAACCAAATCACTCAGTATAACTTTCAATACTCTTCATTTGTCAGAAGGTATTTTTTTTACCTTAAACAGAAGCTAAGATAATTACCCAAATTATCACACAGGGCACTCAGAAAATGCATTTTTGGGGCAGAAAATTGAGCTAAATTGCCTTTCTTGTGGCTTTCCACCCCCACCCCACCTATTTTACCTGTGTTTTGTCTGTAATATATGCAATCATTAGCAAAGGTAAATATGTAACTACTTTTATCCTCAATTTATTTTGATTTATCAGCTTTGTCCTATTCAACAAATTTTATGTGTATATAGCAAGATAATAGTTTGGAAATCAATACGGTGATACGGTCTTCCAATAGTGTGTGTATGATGTGAAAAATCAATTTCATCTTTCAAACACTGCACTTTCGTGTTGGATATGGCCATTATAATTATTGTATGTCAAGTTACAGCAGAAAACCTCAAGCTACTAAAGAATACATGTGTGTAGGTGGCTCATCAATCACTGGGTGATCCGTGGTCATTACAGAAACAAATAGTCATAATGGTACATACCAGATTATTAAACATCCATGTTCGAAATGAAGACATTAAATCATGAAGTCAGTGTTTTTAATTCAGGAAAATACAATGGACCAACATTGTAGTCACTATTCTATCTAAGATATTCTATTAAATTCAAATTTTCATGTACTACTATGCCAAAGTTTGTAAGAACACCAAAAAGAGGATGAAAATGTGTGCATCTTACAGCAAATACATAATGGGACCTGTATTTTCTATACACACAACGTGAAAGGCATCACAAGTCTTCGAGCAAGGGTGGCTCATCAATCACTGGATGAACACTTTCCAAATTTGACTTATGTTTGTTTTTTTTGAGGACAATGACTTGAGCTGCAATATACAAGCAACTGAATCTACTTTACTGTACAAAGAAACATAACTGTCATACACATAAAAACTGAAAGAGGGAAGAACCTGAAGAAAGCTATGAAAAATTGAATGAAGAATTTAAAAAAAAATGATGGTGGGTGGTGATGCTTGTGGGGGGTATAAGAACTTGTATGGTATCTCCAATAAATAAAAAAAAAATAGTAAATAAAACCCAATTTCATATTAAATGAATCAATTTGTTTTCAGCTCGAGATTGATTACAGTAACAACAACTACAACAACAACAATAATAATAATATAGGTATCTGGTGCATGGTATACATTCACGAACCAATTTGAAAGGTGAACCTCCTTTCAGAGACCATCCTATGTTAAGAGGCCATTTTAGCTTCTTCCCAAAAGGTGGCTGCCTAATAAGGTTTCATTGTAAAATCAATGCAATAACTAGACCTGCCCAGACCAGCCATGGTTGATCATCAAGATGTGTCTCCAGGCAAGGCAATTTACTCCAACTGCCTTGTCATAAAAATCCTTTTGGTGTGCTGTTAAATATATCCTTTTGATGTGCCATTAAATATAAATTTTAAAACAACCATTGCCATGACCACATGTGTGTAAAAGGTGACTATTACCTCTTCTAGCTTTTCTTCCTGAAATCTCTGAAGTTGTCTCTGGAAGCCAAAGTTGGGGTTGGCGACGTTTCGAGCCCCTCTGATTGCATTCAGTGCATCCCTCCATCCTAAGGTACTGACTGTCATAATGTAGGCAGCTGTTATTGTTACACTTCTTGATACTCCAGCCAGACTGGAATTTATAAAAACCATGGTAGATATCAATACTAAGGACAGATCTCCTTGATGCTTCTATCCTAACAAAACCCTTAAATAAACACCATGATAGATACCAATACTATGGACAGATCTCCTTGATGCTTCTATCCTAACAAAACCCTTAAATAAACACCATGATAGATACCAATACTAAGGACAGATCTCCTTGATGCTTCTATCCTAACAAAACCCTTAAATAAACACCATGATACCAATACTGAGGACATCCTAACAAGACCCTTAAATAAACACCATGATAGATACCAATACTAAGGACAAATCTCCTTGATGCTTCTATCCTAACAAAACCCTTAAATAAACACCATGATAGATACCAATACTGAGGACAGATCTCCTTGATGCTTCTATCCTAACAAAACCCTTAAATAAACACCATGATACCAGTACTGAGGACATCCTAACAAGACCCTTAAATAAACACCATGATAGATACCAATACTGAGGACAGATCTCATTGATGCTTCTATCCTAACAAAACCCTTAAATAAACACCATGATCGATACCAATATTGAGGACAGATCTCCTTGATGCTTCTATCCTAACAAAACCCTTAAATATACACCATGATACCAGTACTGAGGACATCCTAACAAGACCCTTAAATAAACACCATGATAGATACCAATGCTGAGGACAGATCTCCTTGATGCTTCTATCCTAACAAAACCCTTAAATAAACACCATGACAGATACCAATACTGAGGACAGATCTCATTGATGCTTCTATCCTAACAAAACCCTTAAATAAACACCATGATACCAGTACTGAGGACAGATCTCATTGATGCTTCTATCCTAATAAAACCCTTAATTAATATTTCAGTGCTCTAAATAATAAAGAGAAGTACTGTCATAAAAATTTGCAAAAATTGTCAGTCAGAAATTTAGAAAGTAAACTGCACTGTATTATATATTATATTCTTTAATGACTGGACCAGTTCCACTTGGTTTGACATATATACAATTATACTCAAATATCAGAATTTCACCCACGGCTTGAGTACCGGCTATTTGTTTAAATGCAGGCAGCCATTACCGTTACACTTCTAGATATTCCTGCCAGACTGAAACACAAAATTGTTGATTTTTTTTTCTCAGTATTTGGTGCACAAGTTATCTGCCCTTTAACTGATCATGTACGAATTATAATAACACACCTTTTGCCGTGTGTAAACATTTACACAGAACACACAACAGGCTTTGAACATGAAGAAAAAACTCTTTAACTTGTGCCCCAGCAAATGTTGCAATCAATAAATGATGTATTATCCATATATTAATAAATCAGTGAATTAGCCATATTTTTCCATACATTTTTTCCCCTCAAATTACACCTCCCATAAATTATTTTTTAGTAATATAAACCACAATATATAAAATTTATTAAAGACAAGAGTAACATGAAGGAACTGGCACTCTACTGGGCAAAATGAACTCCCAGAAATTAAAGATTTGACCATTTCTTCCTTAACTGTCAAGTGTTTAAACCATCTCTGATATTCTTCAGCAATACTGAGATTTCCAAATTAACTGCTGTGGTACACATACTGGAGGTCAGCTTGGCCACATTTTCATTTACGACAAAATGGGCATCATTAGAAATCTTTTGGTCATTTGTTATAATGATCATCAATTCAAGAGGAGTAATGACAACAAAAGTTTTAAGACAGTTGTCATGGCAGTCATACTGAATGTATGACTAGCACCATTTAATTTATGACCAACTAGGCACCATAACACGACTAGTGGTGAAAATCCCATGTTAATATAGTCATCCATTTGCAGCAGTGTAGAGATAACAATATTTTCAGGATATGACTTTCTATTCAGGAGCAGCAAAAAGAAAGATTTTCACGATGGCTGCTGTGACAGCCATACTGGACATCAGATTGGCACAATTTTCATCTAAGTCCAACCCGACATCATAAGAAGTCTTCTGGTGAAAACCCTTATAAATAAGACTCTCTGTTAAGTAGAATTGTGATAACAAGATTTTTAAGATGGCTACCATAGTGACCACATTGGATGTCAGATTGGCATCATTTTCATTTAGGACCAACTACTCATCATAAGGTCTTTTAGTGTTGACGTGACCATCCATCCATAGTCATAACAAGATTTTCATAACAAGATATTGTATGTCAGATCAGCACCATTTTCATAACAGAAATGGCTAGACATCTTTTAGTTAAAATCCCATGTTGATATAACTATCTGTTCAGGAGTAGTAGCAATAAAAAGATTTTCAATATGGGCACTGTGGTGGCAATATAACATAGAATGAATGTGTGTGGAAAGTGTCTAGGCAATCCTCTAATTTGTTTAGGAGTAGTGCTAATAAACTTGTGTTAACAAACAGATGAATGACATACAGATGACAGATTTTCATTTAGGATGACCTTGATATCATAAGAAGTCTTTTAGTGAAAACTGCATGTTGATATCACCATCCATTCAGAAGAAGTAGTAATAGCAAGATTTTCAAGACGGTTACTGTGGTGGCCATATTGGATGTCAGATCTGCACCATTTTCATTTAGGACCAACTACACATCATCTTTTAGTGAAAACCCTGTCTTGATATGGCCATCCATTCAAGAGAAGTAGCAATATATGATTTTCAAGATGGCTGACATGGTGGCCATAATGGACATCAGATCTGCACCATTTTCATTTAGGACCAACTGGACATCATAAGACATCTTTTAGTAAAATCCCATGCTGATTATGACCATCCATTCAGAAGAAGCTATAACAAGATTTTCAAAAATGGCCACTAAAGCAGCCATACCAAGTGTCTGAGCAATACCATTTCCATTTAGGAATAATTAGACTATGGGATGAATGACTTTATAAAGTTCCAAGGCAGTCCTCAAAGTAGTCTTGGTAGAGTTGTGATAACAAGTTTGTGCTACCATAGGATGAATGACAGACCACACACCATCCCATAGGCTGATAAATGATATTCTCAAAAATAAATGAATTCACTGCAATTTCCTTTACATAAATCAAACAAAATTTTTGTCCAAGTGAAAGAAAAATATCTCTTATCAAATATTGATAAGAACCATAACTCTTGCAATCAGCAAATCACCTATTCAGAGTAATTTCAGGAACATTTACAAAAGAAATAAAATCTAAATAAAAACAACCAAGCAATTAAATATTACATTAATTAAAGATGGTGAAGGATGCAAATAAAATACTAAGAAAAACCTGCAACTATACATTTAAAAGTGGCTCCACAAATGATCTGACTATGCAACATGTACATTCTGTGCTATGAAAGATTTGTATTTGCAGTGGTGCAGAGCAATCAAGAAAAGAGGGCACTGAAGAATGGCTATACACAATAAATAATCCCACACAAAAATGTCCCCACCTTTATATGTGTGTATCATGGTTCATGTACCACTGTCTAGTTTTAGGGGAGGTTTTACTGTGACAACTGTTTTAAAAACAAGTACAACACCTTTCTACACTCACTACTGCTCTCCCTTAAACCTCTACTAATGTATCATAGTATTGTATACATGACTCCCTTTATGCCTGGATAGCTCATGAACCTGCTTATAATGAAGGGGCAAATGGGAATCCTATTTCTTTTCTCAAAAATGCCAAAAGAACTGACCCTTATTTGTTGAAGATTAAGAAACTTGCAATCAAATTTGATAAAGGAAACCACATTATATTTATTGCATGTTTTATCATCAAAAATGGTAGTTAGTTTCTGGAAATTTTATTCAACATCATGAAATCCTTAGCTTATGATAAGAAGTTTTATATTTTATTACATTTTCATAAAAAAAAAATTCTCAGTACACTGCAAATAACAATATTTGATGAAATTTTGATCAGTGAAAACAACAATAATGCCTACCAGTGGCAAGACCTTGAAGAAAAAAACAGCAATGAAAAATGTTTCTTCATGTGAGATTTGTTTTTTAATTGTATATTTTCATTTGGTATCAGTTTAATCTTCATAACTGCAATAAGCTCTCTTGTATTCAAACGTGAAAAATGTCAATCTACTTTCACAGCAATGTCTACGTGTGTTTCTGTGAGAACCTAATTAACTGCCGACTGTGTTTTGATCTCTGATTCTCAGTCACATTTGTTGTATTATTACATTCATTTTAAAGCAGGCCTTTGTATAATCATGTTAATTATGTCTTCTGTATCAAATCAAATAAAGGGAATGGATTTAAAAATAGCTAAAAGGCATGCAAATCCTACCTGCATAAGAGCTAGCGGTCATGGTCCTGTGTCAGATCAATTCATTTCAATTGACAACTTGAACACTGTTATAAATATTATTGTGTAAGTAACAATCAAAGTACAATTAAAGTTATGCAAGTTATTCTTGCAACCAAACAAAATGAGCACCCGGTGAATTCAAAGCTTTGTTTGACAGATACTGTTCGTTAAGGACAAGCAGGTTCCAAAGTTTGCAGTGAACTTAAAATTCCTGAATTGGCACTCAGAGATTTGCTCAATGATGAACACAAGGTTCATTATTACTTGCAATGAAGTCACATCATCAAAAACAAATGTCTAATTTTTGAATAAAAGGAACTGTGTTTCATCATGCAAAAAGCAGTGAAGTAATACACAATATTTTGCAAGTACAGAGTGAGGCACACATGTAAGTAATGTGTTGAAACCTCTTGGAGTTATGTTTTCCACTATATAGATTGGTTATCTTGAAAATAAATGTAATTTATACTGAAAAGCTAACCATTTCATTATAAAATGCTGTTGATTCACAATTATTCCCAATGTGTTTGTACAACCTATAATGAATTTTAATTATGGTTGATGTTCAGCAACAAAACATAATTAAACAAAAGTTCTTATAAACCCTTACAATCACAACATCCTGTCCTAAAAATATTAACGCCAAATAAATTGATAAGAAACACTGAAAAATCTGTAACCCATCGTCAATTTAAACAATTTTATATGAAAAAAGTGCCTTTTGTTAACAAATAACTGTTCTTCTATAACTGGGTTACTGACCAGTGCACTAGGACACCCTTATTCTGTACACGAGCTGAATGGATGAACTCTATACACTCATGGAAGTACTGAGTAAGGTCCTGGGCAGGGCTGTCACTGGCCTTGATACATAAATACTCTTTGTCCTGAAACACATCAAAATACAATGTAATCTCATGAAAAGGCAAACAATAAATAGGCCACAAAAACAATATAAATTCAATTCAATATCCTTTACATCATTAATTTTTGTTATGATCAGCATTTTTGCAAAGTTTCAGAAGGTAATTAAATGCAAAACTTTCAAACAAAGTGCAACGGAATCCAAAAATATGAACATTCACAGTCAGCAAACTGTGAACTTTAAAATTTCAAATAAGCTAAAATTCCTTACTTTGTACAAATATAATGACAAAAAGTATGATTTATAATGACATATTATGCCTTGAGATTTATTATAACTATGCTACACTCTAATACAGCAGTTCTTAACATTTGGGTGGTAACCAAGGTTAAGTTTGTGATGTTAGCCTTGATACCCATCAAATATTAATAAAACACTTGGGTAAGAAATTTCCAATTATTAAGACTATGTTGTGATCCACTCAAAACAGCATTATGACCCAGTATTGGGTCAAGACCCATGGGTTAAGAACCACTGCTCTAATACAATTAATTGCAATTTCAAAACAAGAGTACATGATATAGTTATGGTTGAGAGAGACATACTCCCAGGTCAACATACCAGTAGTTCTGTTATTTCAATAAACCTAATTTTGTTTCCTTCCATATTAGAATAAAAATAATGAACTGAAATTAGGTATCTATTTCAACAGACAAATGCTCAATATGTTTTTTTTATACATAATCCCAAAGTGCTGGCACACTTAAAGATTATTTAATATTGCAAAAATGGAAGCCCTGGGTGGCTGTGTTGTCTGAAGTACTCACCTTGACCGATCACTGCTATCTCACCTTTGTTAGCATGTGGATATGTGAGAAAGCTTGCCAGTAGCTTCTTGTGGGTTGGTGTTTCTTACCAGGGTTTTCCCAGGTTCTTTTTTCACCATTAATACTGGCTGCCATGTATAGCCTATCATGTCCTGAGAAATAGTATTAAACCCAAAACAACAACAATAACATTGCAATAAAGAAAATAATTATTTATCTGGTGAAAAAGATACCTCTTTTCCAGTCATAATGTATTAATTAATAAAGTACCATAACAGTTAATCATATCAGTAATAAAAATAATCAGCTCATAAAGTTCAAACATTATATCTAATTGACTGAGATAATTCATTTCACAGGCTTTAAATCTACATTATCTATAAGAGGTATTTGCAATTAGATCTTCTTTTCATTGGTACCCATTCAGTATCATAGTAAGTATGGAGTACACATGGCGAATAAGGAAAACACATGCAAGAAATAAACATTACCTCTTAGGCAGTTAGATCATAAGGTAGGGGTCAAATGATATACCTATGACATGTATCGCAAGATACATATAAAAAATAGCGGCAAACACCTACATGTAATAATTATTCATGGTATTTGAAGATTAAAAGTAACTTTAACAAGGTAACTAATTTGAATTGATTCCCACCTTTAGTATTTGATATGTGAAAATGCAAAATTACTGATGCATTGATACATCAGTCAATCTGTACCAAAAGAAGTAAACAATCTCATTCAGATCTAAAAATACTGATTCCACAATTATTTATGGCATTACCAATTTTCATGGAATTTGTGGTTGTTGAAAAATTTGAATTTAAACCTGCATTACCTTACAAAAATTGCAATTGCAAATTTTGATAGTCACTTGACTCAATTCTTTTGTCTCTCCTATTGTTGACAAAGAAACTATTTTGCAATCTAAGCACCTAATGGTGGTATTCTAGTGTTTTCACGTAGACTGTTCTTGAGAACACATTTTGACACTGCTGAAAAGTTAAACAAGAGGCTCAAGTTGGCCTAAAAATCATTCACTTGACTAGAGCAGTTGGCCAGATAATCTAATTAGAATTACAGTTTAAAAGATCAGCCATTAAAAGGTCTGATATTTAAGGTATTTGTTTCAATGTTCAACATCACTACATAAACAAAATCCCAAGTTGTTCAGCAAATCTGAATGCTCTTTCTGCCTTAATTCCTATGTTGTGGTGGAATGCTCTTTCTGCCTTAATTCCTATGTTGTGGTGGAATGCTCTTTCTGCCTTAATTCCTATGTTGTGGTGGAATGCTCTTTCTGCCTTAATTCCTATGGTGTGGTGGAATGCTCTTTCTGCCTTAATTCCTATGTTGTGGTGGAATGCTCTTTCTGCCTTAATTCCTATGGTGTGGTGGAATGCTCTTTCTGCCTTAATTCGTATGGTGTGGTGGAATGCTCTTTCTGCCTTAATTCCTATGGTGTGGTGGAATGCTCTTTCTGCCTTAATTCCTATGTTGTGGTGGAATGCTCTTTCTGCCTTAATTCCTATGTTGTGGTGGAATGCTCTTTCTGCCTTAATTCCTGTGTTGTGGTGGAATGCTCTTTCTGTCTTAATTCCTGTGTTGTGGTGGAATGCTCTTTCTGCCTTAATTTTTTTGTTGTGGTAGAAAATTGATGGATTACATACTGTGTAATAGAGAAATATTATACATGAGTTTCAGTTTGTTTTCAACCCAAATCAAGAGGTGGTAATCTTGCCAGTAAATAAAACTATCAAGATAACCATTAATTGATTATGATAGAAAATGCACAAAAAGTGTAAACAACAGGTGTATTTGAGACCATTTGTGAATGATGATAAAAAAACGTTTATTTTTCTGATACTGAGCTCATCGAAGCATATATTTTCCCTTACAACCCAGAAAATGAGGTGAAATGGGCATCAACCAGTCTGGCTTACAACTTAAGATATTGTCCATGTATTAATGTTGGATGTCTCAACAGCAATCATAAACATCTTGTTTTAACAAACCACATTTCCAACTTGGTAGGATACTGTCAGTCAAATATAATCAAGTTCTGACTAGTGACTTTAGGGAAAGGTTGTTCAGGTTTCTTTATTCTCATGGAAGAAGGGCATCATTTGTACAAATTTGACAGGCCTTAAAACTAGAATTGTTTCTATCATTTGCTGAAATTCTGCTTCATGTTCAGGAGTCATTTCAAGGTTTTCCTCCATTCACTAAAAGCTACCAAACATGATGGAGAATTGGCAAAATTTAAGTGACTGAAAGGGTTTGCTACAGGGGTGACATCCATTAAGTTTGCTCATATTCTGTCAGCAGCGTTTTAATAGGAAGTCATTTTATAATTTTTCGGAAAGCAAAGACCTCCATAACTGATCACAGATCAGCAACATTTACATAAATTTCAACAGTCTTGATCCAAGGATGCTCTCTGCTAAATTTTATCAAATTCTGTTAACACTTTTTGATATCAGTTGATTTTCTTTTAAATGGTGGTCTAATAGCTGAAAGTGGATAGATATGAACTATTCAGATTTGAAAGGCTTAATTACCAGTATAATAATCTTTTAAGTTTTTCATCAAATTCTGTTCAGCAGTTTGTGAAAATTTAGCTTTTCTATTTTTTAGTAATAGTGTATATGTCTGACTGCTGAGTGGCTTAATTTAATCAATCACTTAAGCACAGTGCGTTTAAACAACCTTGGAAAAACAAGTCTTGTTTTCAAAATTCCATGTCACTGAGTATAATCAGTGCATGACCATATGACAAGATCAAATCCAAATCAGGCAAACTTAAATTTGCAAGGTATTTGCCTGCAATGGGGTCAATTCAGTTGCTGGCTTGCTGGCCCATGGGTTTTGAGGAGGGTCAGCCCATACTGATAGCCACAGGCCGATGGGTCCAGTTAAATTTTCCTACATTGTTAGCTTTATTTGACTTGGAGGGCCAGTTGATTTTCTTTTAGTGAATTGATTCTCATGTGAGCTTACCCTGCTGGCTAATGGAAGAATCTGTGCCAAGTCAACCCCTGATGCAAACTATTCCAAAAAACTGAAAGTGAGGTCATGTTCAGACCGTAATGCTATATGTTCTGCAAGTTTTATACTTTGTGATCTTGCCACAGTGCATATATCATACCTTTATTTAGTATTTATATGTACCTCATGCATCTATTGTATAAATGCAAGCAGTTCCATTCATCTACTTATTTATTTCAATACACTGTCAAAGTCTGTCCCTATCATCTTGTTGTCAATTCAGTGGTACATTGGCATCATTTGCAGAAATTTTAAAACCCTCTATACCAGGATGTTTTCTGTCAAATTTGATAAAATTCTGTTTAGCAGTTTTTGTGATGAAGTCCTTTTAAAGGTATTTCTATTTCTAATAACTGTGACCATGTATTGGATGTTGGACTGACTTTTCTGAAAGAACTTCATGTCAGTATGCTTTCTGTCAACTTTGGTTGTATTCTAATGGGTGGATTTTGAGAAAAGGTCTTTAAAGGTTTACCATTTCTAATGAACAGTTGCCATATTGGATGGCAGATCGGCATTATGTCAGGGATGTTTTCTCTCCAATTTGACCAAATTTTGTTCAATGGTTTTACAGAAGCCATGTAAATATATTTATACTTTTAGTAATGGCTGAGATATTTGATGGTGGAACCAAATGCTCTGTTCCAGGTTTGGTTGAATATGGTCTGGTAGTTGCTGTTATGTTGAAAATATCAACTCTTTAAGGACAACAGATGGATTTTACTACTGTTAGAAACACCAGTCATATTTCATGGTGGATAGGCATCATTTGTTAAAAAAAAAAGGAAGGTCTTAATGGGAGGATTCTTTCTGTCAAATTGGAATAAATTCTATTCACCAGTTTTGAAGAATACTATATACTGTATTTACCGTAAATGCTGGGACACTGTATTTGTTGGGACACTGTAAATTAATTTTAAAATTTTTTTGTGCACTGTATGTTCTGGGACACATCATTTTTTTTAAGTCGTAAGCTGTGGGACACCTTTTAAAACATTCAAAAATTACATGTCAGAAAATGCACTCCAACTGAAATTTTATTTTAAAAAATATAAATTGTGTACTTGAGATAAAGCTCTTTAATCCACTGCAGCAGCATCTCATCAACACAACCCTTCTACCGCACACGTAAGATCCATTCTTTCAGTGCATGAATATTTTTCTTTTAGCTTTCTCATACGGTGAAAAATTGTTAGAGGCAACACATCACCTGAAGTGGAAACTGCAAGGACTAAAGTCAGATTTTTTTCAAATCTGCACCAGTCTAATTCTCACACTTTTGACCCACAATCTTATTGTCAGTCCGTCCAGGAATGTGATTAAAGTACACTAGAATTTCATTCATGTTAATGATCATACTGTAGGCAAAATCATCTACTTCTCTTCTAGCCTTCACGAATTCATCAGATGATTTATTTTCTCCAAATCTTCTGGGCGACGCTGGGTCATCAATGTCCATGCACAAAGAACTATATTCTGTCACTTTAAATATTGTTCCATTGTTTCAATTTATTTTAAAAATTCCTGTGAATACCAGTGAAAAGGAACCAAAGTTAGCTAACATATCTTGGCCGTCTTTGTATATTTTAAAAAAAACAAATCGGCACACTTCAAAGAATTCATAGTCACCTTCCGAGGTCAGCTTGCTGTGCAATAAAATAACTTTTGTATTGATATCCTTTACAACCCCAAAGACGGCTTCCGAGGTCAGCTTGCTTTGTAATAAGAATAACCTTTGTCTTTGATGTCCTGTCGGTAAGTTCAAAGAAGGAGTTTACTGCTCATTGCTAGTTGTGTTTATTCACCACCTGGGCTCCTATGTGCTTGGCATCTGTAGTTATAATTAATACAAAGGATCATTGATGCCTGCGGGTAAACAGTAATGATACTTTTGTAACCCGTGCTGATGAAAAGATTGTCACTTGCACTCAAGTGAATGTGTTTTTAAATAATGATTTTTATTTGTGAGATACTGTCATACAGTAGACCTGGATATAATTCAATCTTGATTATTTTGCACCTAACACCCTGTCATGCATGAATGAAAGTTGTCTTAACGATATCGGTTGATTATTTCCCTCTTGTTTGCGATTTTGTTGGATCCAGTTTCAGTCAGATAACATATTCAAACCTATGAGCACAATCAAACACAATTTGTTTCTCAATGTTCATGTCAATGAACAACATGGTGTGTGTGGTGTGTGTTATCAGACATATGCAATACACGCTACAGTATGGATGCCTATGCTACATATATGGATTTCGTGGATATATTTTATTCTTTAATGCTCATGTTGAAAAAAAGGAATAAAGTAAATACAAGGTTAGTTTCTTTCTTTTTATTATCCAATAAGCGCTTTGTTTATCTATTTTATTGCAACGTGCAATGGGGAGGGGGAGCACAAATGCAATATAAATTTATTTCATTTCTTAAGTCTTGGGACATATGACCTAGGTGAAAAAAAGTTTCCCCATAAGTTCTGGGACTGGAAAAAATATGGTAAATACAGTAAAGGTTTTTCTTTGTTTATTAATGGCAGCAATATCTGATGGCATCATTTATATAAATCTGAAACTTGTTTATGCCATGATGCTCTCCGTCTCAATTGGTCAAGATTATTCCTGTGTCTCTTTAAAATAAAAAGCTCTGAAATGCAACTTTTGACAGACACACGACCACTCCGGTGGTCTAGTGGTTAGATTGTCCACCTTGGACGTGTCATGGGTTTGAGTTGTATCAAAGACTTATAAAAATGGTACTAACAGCTGCCTTGCTTGGCACTCAGCATTAAGAGGTCAGTGTTAGGACTGGTCAGGCTGGTGTCAGGGTAATGTAACTGGGTAGGACATCATGCTACATGTCTGCGGCATGATGCCCCAGTGCTAGACATCACTATAAACTGTCACACTGCATACATCATAGCAATATGGCTTAAAAATTGTTAAAGCTATGTTAAAAATCCAAACACACACATTGACAGACACACAAAAACATGACACACATGGACATTGGGCCATACCGTAAACTCACTTGGCCTTATGGCCAGGTGAGCTAAAAATGCAGTAATTAATAAAAAATTTCTATAATGCTGTGCTAAAGACAATACCTCATGGAGTTTTTTGGCATCATCATGTACGGCCAAAATGTGTGTAATCTTATTCTCAGTTAGCTGTTTCTGGTCCTTTGCATCACGGAAGTTGCCTACATACAACCCTGTGACGATCTGAAATATAGTTTATGTAATAAACTAATAATACACACATCAGCAGTAATAATTTAAATTTTCTGGACAAGTGAAGAGAAACTGATTCTGTATGGATAATTGATGATCAGAGTAATGGATAATGCTAAAGGAAGATCTAGATTATTTGAATTTCCATGATTCATAATGGTACAGGAACAAAATCTAGATTCTGGGGACACTCCATGGATACAAGAAAAGAAAAGAATCAAAATAAAGATTCTGGGAACAATCCATGGATACCAGATGGTAAAGGAACAAAATTCCGATTCTGGTGACTTTCCATGGATACAAGATGAAGAAGAAACTTAAGGATTCTGAAGGAATTCAATTGATAAAAGCTGTTTGCAAAGATAGATAATAATATTAGGATAATTAACAATTACAAATTATTTCTGGCATAATTTTTACATGATATGATTGGGGACATCCTACTGGTATTTGACAAGTCTCTATGCAGCTACTGAGATTATCCAGATTTATATACATTCTTTTACAGTTTATTGTTAATCACTGACACTCTAGAGACACAATAAAAGCAAAAATGAAAACAAAATTGCTGGCTTGGAATTGAGATTTTCAGAACACTATCAACTCGTACTTTATACTCAACATAAAAAGATAGAAATGTCATCAAACATTTCATTTCAACAATACAATTAATAACATGTGCGTGGGTCAGCAAGACAATGGATTTTCCCAGCAATCTCTCTATTGGAGCTCTACTCGGATAAGGCCAGTCTATTATCATTGAATAATCTGAATAAACCATGTGCATATAATTTATATTTTCCTATAATGGTACCTACCTTACTCATTCCACTTCCCATGTTGAAGGTTTGATAGACCCACTACATATATAGGTATAAAATTGGTTAAACAGACATGGTTCCTAAAAAAAGGTAAAAAGTCACATTTATAAAAGGGCCATGAAGAGATGTGGTTCTGCACAGATTACAAACTATATATTATGGATATTTATTCTTTTTCTTGCAGTTAGGCCTAAAAGAAAAGTAGCTTTGTTTTCCAGTTTCCTGATCAATTATTATTTGTTATGTACCTTTGCAAGTCGTTCAGTGTATAGAACTTTTGTTTTAATCAACACCATGTAGTTAATAGTAGTGCTGTTGAACCAATACATGCATACCTACAAGTTTTAAGCTTGCTCTGGATAAAACTATTTCTATGAAAAATACTGTAAAGTGTTATATTTGCCGAAGTTTATTTAGGTAATCAGTATGTTTATTTTAAAAGTTTATGTCTACTTTTGTCTGTCATAAACTTTTATTCGACTCTATTGACATCTAGGTGGATTTCTCGAAATTGCGATAATCATATAACGAGAAAGTATTTTGCTTAGGATAGTTATTTACATAAAAAGTAAAATAAAAAAAAACTTCTATCGCAGCTTAAACAACTACGACACTCGCACTTGTTGAAAGTTTGATCTAAATTTTTAGTAATGGAAACTTCCGTTTGAGACTAACCCAGGAAATGTAAGAAAAAGTTTATGCCGGTTTACGTTAAGTCGTTCACCAAGAGTTAAAGTTAAATTTGTTAGATAATAAGGGATACAGTTAACATTATTGAAATATAAGATATTTCTTTTAACTTTATTGAATTGTTATTTTAAACAATGAACTACAAATAACAATTCATTGTACGACCTTTGTTTCTCACTGGTTTGGTTTTCGGCTGTAAACAAATTGCAAAGAAACGTCGCTTAGCAAGTCAAAAGTGGGCCTTGTAATTTTCGGAGAAACGATAACTTTTCACTACAGTGTTTTATGAATATTGTGATATGATTTAATTACAGCAAAATGTGCATAGAGTTTAGTGCAGGTCTGTATATTATTAATTTAGTATGCATTTTGACCTCAAGGATTTCGACTTCGGGTTTAAATTTTGTTAATGGATCGAAGACTAAGAAATAAAAATAAACAAAAATAAATAAATAAAAACACAAAAATAAAAATAGTAACCCAGAGTCGAATTCACTGAAGGGATTATCCTTTCAGGAGTTTGGCCTATCATTACACTCCAGTGACAATATGGGAACACCGGGTTATTTCTGACACTTTCTATACTTGCTGATAAACAGTTTGTACTGGTAGTATTTGCTTGCTGTCCCGGCAGTTTGTACCCTGCTAGCGATTTTAAAAACGAAAAACAACAAGGATATAAAAAAAATGCACAAACATAGTAATTTAATTTATCAATTTATGATTTCTAACCTATTGTCAGTGACCCTGACTTTATCATCTTTTTTCCTTTCAAACCAAACCAAAGCTGTCAGTGTAAACAACCAGGCAGTTCATTGCCCTTTGTCAGAACAGTCCTTTTACAAAACAAAAAGCGGAGTCATCTGCATCCCCTAAAGAGCTTTCAGTGCATTGAGATCAGAAGCTATGTGTGCTAATTTATAATCCCTGATCCTGGCTAGCAATACCCCATTATGGATGCATCAGCTCGAGTGCCTAAATTGACAGAGAAGAAGAGACATTATTGTAGTGTCTGTTCCAGTTATTGTGGACAATCTATTTATCAAAAAAATTATAATTCTCCACAAGTTTCCTGAAGTAGAAAAGAAAGAAATTTGCATTGTTCGATGTAATTTCATGTGAACTTATTATGGAATGATTCCAGTAAAAGAGTGTGTGCATGTGTTGTGTGTTTCTGAAATTGAAATTATTGTTATCATTATTAAGAATCAACCCATCACATCACACATAAATTCTCAGATTTTATTATTTACTGGAAGAAAGAGAATTACTGTAACATAAATAAAGTTTACCAGAACAATAAGGTAGTAATCAAACAAAAAAGGTAGCTGTATTGTCCATGTAGAAGATATTATATATATATATATATATATATATATATATATATATAAACCACAAAGTATCAAAGTATCAATAAATACTAAAAATTCACTAATGATTCACTAAAAAGGATCAATATATATATATATATATATATATATATATATATATATATATATATATATTGTTGGCAGACAGTGAAATGAAATGATCTTTATATTATTTTTTTATTAGTGTTATGAGAAATTTACACAATATTCATTATGAGCTTTAGTTTTAACAGATGTTACAATTGTCTTTTATTAGTATTAAATATAACTCTTTTGCACGCATAACAATGACACCTTATGGTGACAGTAATAGCTTAATTCCACTTTGTCACCTTGATACTCATTGTTTCATTTTTTTAATGAAATAAACAAACTTTGTGGCTTAGTTCCCACTGTTTTTATTAACGAAGGCGTGTATGCACTACTGTAGCATACGCTCATTTATACAACTCATTCTCTCGCACATGCATAAACTTTAACGATTATATGCCCTTTCTGGTGATTACACCATGCATTAGATTAATTAGATTATTATTATGATTGCAGTTCCAGATTTAGTAAATTACAATCAACTGTAACATCCTTCTATGTATGTAGTGCTACCATTCACCTTTTTGCAGACCTTTCTTATACTTCCAAGTTGCCTCATTACATAGATTATATTTGAAATAGGGAAAAAGTTGTTAATTCATATCAAATTCATTTAAATCAAAGTTTATTTTACTCTTTATTTATTATTATACATCAACAAACTATAATTTCCACATGTACGTGATATATACATGGTGTATCCCATAAATATGTCTTGAGGGAGTGGACACTGCAATTTTCCAGGTTACATGGTTCATTCACAGCTTTGATGCAATACAGATTTGCTCACCAGAAAAATGTAGCATCATGGGTAAATTATGGGAATTAATAAGCCAAGGGACATAACGACTTTTACAGAACAGGCCTATATTTATTGAACTTTTGTTTCTTTTATCTTTGTTGGCACTTTTATCTTGGCACTTTTATCTTTGTTGGTACTTTTATCTTTGTTGACAATAATTAAAGTAGTAAAAAATATATATGCAAATAATACATTGAGATAGATATATAGATTGAAATGAATCAGAATACAGTGTATATATATATATATATATATATATATATATATATATATATATATATATAGACAAATGGATAGGTAGAAACGATCTGGAAATAGCTATGTTTTCAAGTAAGAGAGATAATGAAAGTTAAACTGTTTGTAGATTTATTTATACTCCTCACTGAAGGATTTTTAAACATTTTTATTGTATCCATTAATAAAATTTTCATCTAGTCATTTTTAAACTGGCAACATGCGTAAAAATATATGACAATCCGACCTTTTATATCCAAACACAGTTGTATTATTAACAATTAACCCCCACACCACAAAATCAGGGACATGCATCAAAACAATCTCTGAAATGCTGATTGTTTAGAGTGGGCAATCTGACAAATTACACAAGGCTAACTTAGGACCTGAAAGTCACTGAATTCTGAATACATACAAATATTACAATTAAAATGTAACTAAGTTAAAATATAAATATTTATTCCTTATTTTTCAGAACTTGCTTTAAATAGTAAATATTCACAGTATCATGTTTGAGTGAGAAAATGTGAGACTGACTTGACTACAAGCTGGAAATGACACATACAATAGCTGAAAGGAACTGTGGCTAGTTATAGAAGAATGTGCTACATATAAATAGTAAATAAATAAGGTACTGTGATGAGCTTGCAAGGAATGAAACCTTCAGCAGAAGACAAAGTATTGGGAAATGAACACAGCCCCTTGTTGGTAACATAGCTCACACAGACCCAGACACCAAAGTTAAATCAAGTTTCTTGTATGTTGTATCTCTCTCTCAGTATTTTGGAGTTTCCCACTGGCAAGTACTGTGCAAACTTAAACTTGCCCAAACTGAATTTGAGCCTGTCCTAGGACATGAGCAAGTGGATTTGTTAAAATCCCTGTGTTTGTCTTGAAATGCTAATGAGACAACAGTCAGAGACCCCCTGGTGTCAGTCAGGTTAGAAATTATAAATTGATGAATAAAATGAGTAAGTAATGTAATAAAAGATATTGACGAAATTCATCTGAAATGTAATACCCAACAATCCAATCTACTCTCAGCAATGACTTGGATAGTAGTGTTTTTTTAATATCCGTAATGCATTTAGTTTTTAATATCAGCAGAGGGTTCAAATGACAGAAAGTAAGTAATATCTATGTTTGTCTGTTTCTTTTTAACACAAATTATTTTGTTCCAGTGAAAATAGAAAACAGAAATGTAGTTATAAGCTCTTAAATTATGTACATGCTATAGAACCACAGGTGCTAATTGTTGATGAGCTATTATTATCAAACATCCAGGTGACGGAATCGCAGGTGGTAGAATGGTCTAAAGTGCTCACTTTTACCCTTCCTTGGTTCTTTCCGTTTTTTTTCCAAACTCTTCCTCCACCATTTATACTAAGCCTATCATGTGCTGAAAAACGATGTTAAGCCCACAACAGTATACAGCAACAACTGCAATGTGTGTTATATTCAGTTGGATTTCTATCATTCTAATTTGTTTAAAAATGGAATCTTCCAATACCATATGCATAACAGGTACTGTATGTTTAGATAGGTTAATCTATCAGATTAAGTTTGGACTGTTGACAAGTGAGGGGAATAATAATAATAAATAATAATGACAACAATTATAATCTTAATGATGATGATTATTGTGTCAGTGGTGATAATTAGGATGGTGAAGATGAAGCAGAGGAATGATTATAAGATACATAAATTCCAATTGAGATCTGTTAAATGATATTAGTAAGATGGTTTGAAGGAGAAAGAGAGTCTGCTTGTAGGTGCTTTGTAGCAATTCATAACATGAAGGTTATTTTGTATTGAGGCAATAGGAGAAAAGAACCTTGCCCAAGGATATACTGGCATAGCTGCCACAGACTGGCATGGGCAGGCATATTGAGCCTACAACCCTTGTTGAATGAGCCAGCTAGCTGACATGTTTCCAACTGAGCTACTGAGAGATGGGCATTTTGATGTTACTTATTTATTAAATTCAGTTACCTAAGAGCCCATTGATAAAAATGATAACAATAATAATACCATATAACAACGAATTATAAGGTAGATTTACGTCTACATCATGAACTTTACAACTACTCATAATAATAGAAAATAGGAGCCTCTGTATTTGTCCATTCAGGAATCATAAAGTATTTCTTTGAAAAAGTTTTTAAAAGGCACAATATTGTTAGTCATAATATCTGTGTTATGCATTTCTAAAAATGAGTTAAAACTACTTTGTGCTGTGTTTAAAGACTGTTTTCTGATGTTCAGATTTAATTTTTGTACCCGTTAGGGGGGTGCTTCCCAGTTATGTACTTTTGAGAGAGTGACATATGTAAGGTGAAGTTGTTTGCATTTAAAACATGCACAGTGGAGAGAATGTTGGCATACCTATATGCTACTTTAATGTAATGTGGCTGACATTTCTTTGGATATTGTACTTTTGAAAATTGTACATGATCTAAGCATACTGCTAACTAAAATGACTGCTCCCTTGTGCTCAAAAAATCAGCCTGAATTAGTTTAAAGTACACTATCTGTAGCAACTATTAAAATAGGGAAAATTAATTTTGCCAGACTAGACAATACCAGCTTCTGAAAGTGGAATGAATGAATTACCAAATATATAAAATGTAAAAAAAGTTATCAGCTCTTTTTTATTCAGTTTACCTCTGAAGTTCAGGAAGTGAAAATGACCAAGTGGAGCTAGCACTTTTTTGAAAGGTGCACATCTGGAGTAAGGCCAAGCTGTATGCTCTATAACCCATATTACACCCATCAATCATACACCAAAATAAAGGGAATTAAAGGTTCTTTGAACTATAAGATATACAAGGTCATTTTCAAATACCCAGTATAACCAGTGAGGAAAGCCGGGGAAATTCTTTTTCTTTAAAATTCTAACACTGTGCAAAATATGAAACCGTAGAGTGCTGCCTATAGTAAAATAGATTTGTGTCAAGATTTTTTGGGGACTATTGTAGTGAGGTTATTTAAAGTGCTTAAATTGCAGATTTCCTCATACGACTTTAGTAAAATCCAAACAAGGTATAAAAAACATGAATTTCAGAACTTTAGTTGAACTCTATCAATTTGTTGGGTCAAAACATATTAATGAAGGGACCAAATTTTACAACAGTGTTCAAGTCTGCAATTTAAAAAATATTCAAAAAACATATGACTGATAATTTTACAAAGTCTTTGCATCTTTGCAAGTACACTTAAAAACCCAATCATTGTTGTTGCTTTTCTATATATCGGCCTTAAATATGAACATTAAAACGTAGGGTTGTTGTCAACCTTATACCTAAATCTTTAACACAACTCTCGCCATTTAGCTCCACACCACCCACTGAATAGCTCAAGCAAATAGTTTTTTTTTTTTTTAATTCTTGTTTGAAAAATTGACATAACAATACTTCTTCAAATTCACTTTCAGCTGCCATTCCTCACACCACAAATACGTTCTGTTTACATCTCTCTGAAGGAGCTTGCAATTGGTGACCAGTCATATTTAACTTTCTGTCATTGGAAAATAAATGACACTTTGAGGTGCTAAAACTAATGGAGGTCATTTGTATCCAATAACTTTGTTCCCAAAATAGACCCCAGAACTCACACCAGTCTAACCCATGACCATTTTTATAAGGAAACCAGTTCAAAATATTACCAGTTACACCTTTGGATTGAAGTTCATATAAAATTATGAACTTGTGAATTACTTGTCAGGCTAAATCATATTGCTGAATTGATTCCTGAAGAAGGCATAAGAATGTTTATGTACACTTTGGATAGCAAGGATTGGTAACAATGACCCAGGTTTGTGTATTGAAATTTCTGTCACCTGATTTACAAATGTGATTAACATTGGACTTTCTGAATTGATAAGGAAAACTACTGGAGTTATAAACATGTTAAAATGTTTGTATACAAGGTACACATGTTCTTAAATGAATAATAGGGATATTATTAAAACCACTAGAGCTGGGTACCATGAAAATGTTTTTATCACAGTATTTCAGAATATACTGCGATATGTACCACAGTATACTGCAATTATATTAGGGACCAACAATTTAATGTCCTGGGGCAGGTACTTGACATGTTGTTATTAAAATTTCCATCTGTCAATAGTTGGAGAAATATCTTGCTCTGATTTGTAGCGAAATAAGACCATGTTATATCCATTACATTTTTTGAAAAAAATATTATCTTTAGCTCTAAAAATATATCTCATCTCCAAAAAGTCATAGCAGATCCAACCCCACCCACAAAATTAAATGGTCAGTACCTTATATTAGATAAATTTACTTTGTGTATAATAATTGATGTATAAGTTATCATCTGACAATAACTAGAGTGAGATGAATAAACTTACACTCAAGCTGACATCATGTGAAAGACATTGTCCAGACATTAGAGAGCTTGTTGATAAAAATAGGCAGGGAAACTTTGAGTGGGATGGCAACACCTGGGCAAGATATTTATCAGATAGGGCACAATAAACATAAAGCACGCTCAACAAACAACAAAATATTTAGTGGACTTGAGAAATTTTGTAACATTCGGAAAGAAAACAACTGCTGTCCTGAAAACATTGGAATGATTCACAGTCCTACAGAGGAATACACGTATTCAATACAGTGACAATTAAGCTAGTAAATAATTAAACAATAAAATGTTTTTCATTTTGTTTGTTTTAATCCAAAGTTTTTCCAAAAGTTGAATTTGGCCCAAATATCTTTCACAACATCCCATTTGGACACTACATTGGTATATGTGATACTTGTCAAATATTTGACTAAAGGATTGTAAATATGATTATCTTTGTAATATTCAAAATTCATTTGTGACAGATGCAACTGTTTGTAAAACAAAATTGGGCATTATTTTTTCATGAAAAATGAGAATATGCTATTAATGTCATTAAATTCATAACAAGATTACTCAGGAATTTCTCTAGTTTCCTTATTGATGGTAACTACTGAAGTACCAGCTGTACAGTGAACAAGTACTGTGCTATGTACCACTGGAAAAAATACCATGGTAAACTAGTATATTGATATTACTGATCCCCTTTGAAAACCACTGATCTTATTCACATTTTGTTCACTCAAAATTTTGTATACATCAGTATGGGTCGATGGATGGAATGCAACCATGTATATCCAGTAAATAATCAACAGGATTGGAGTTAAAAATGCTTTTAAAGACATTATTCAACATATTTGCTACAAGTCTTTAGAAGCACAAACTCACTCTGTAATTGTGGAAGGGACTGAGCCTTTCTGCTTTTATTTTACAAAACTCCAAAAACATTTAGTTTTTTTTTTATATGATAAGCAAAAATTTATGATATAATCTTTGTTTTACTTTTTTGAAGTTGTTTTTCATTCTTTTTTGTTTCAGAAAAGAAATGGTACTGTTAGGAGTATTTTGTATATCCAGACTTCATATACACTCTCAAAGTTTTCTCCTTTTCTCTCACTGCAGCAATGATATTGTTTTTATACCAGATTGGAAAATGTCTCATTTTAAGTTGTGCATTTGGTACACATTCAGTTGTAACCAAATTTAAGTTTTAATAAAATTATCTAAAGTTTAATTTACATTGTCAGATGACTCAAAGAAACCGATATACAAAACATAAAAGGTATTTCTTGTAATTAAAGTCAGTCTTTTTATAGTTCAAAGCACGTCTCTCTGTCCCAGTTTGGTACACTGTTTTCTTGGTTATACAACATCATGGTAGTAGTACCTCATGGGCAAAATCAAGGGAATAACTAAGTTGAGTGATCAAATTCTAAA
The DNA here is from genome assembly GCA_016617855.1 of Megalonaias nervosa. Classification (NCBI taxonomy): domain Eukaryota; kingdom Metazoa; phylum Mollusca; class Bivalvia; order Unionida; family Unionidae; genus Megalonaias; species Megalonaias nervosa. The sequence goes on from JAECUM010037150.1 coordinate 41,697, forward strand.
TTTGGTCTCACTGAAGTAGTCTCACTGAGGTGTATATTTGGAAACAAACTTTATAGGATGGTCACTCTTTAGCCTCACTGAGCTGTATGTTTGGAAACAAAATTTATTGGATGGTCTCTGATGTAGCCTCACTGAACTGTATGTTTGGAAACAGAATTTACTGTATAATATCAGATGTTACAAATTTACTTCATGATCAAAGAACATATAAAATGTCCAACAGGGTACAGGGAGAATCTAGCAAGGCTTTTCATTGTAAGTGTTTTGTATATTATATTAAAGATCACCAGAGCTAATTGAAGCACACCTATTCCATTGGATGCAATGTTAGTTCTCCATCATTAATTGGCAATTATCATGTCCACTATTGCATATATTTTTTATATACTATCTCTCTCTCTCTCTCTCTCTCTCTGTTTGTGGACTAATTACTAAACTAAAAGTCTTTATTTCCTCCACGGTCTGAATAAATTTACATTTTATTATTATGTAAATTGAAAAAAGTTAGCAATGAAACAACATTCAGGTATGTACACAACAGGATAATTTTTCAGTAAGTGGAGAAATATTTCTCTCATAAGAGGACTGTTTGCTATCCACATTTGTCTCATAAGAAGACTGTTTGCTATCCACATTTGTCACACACTACAGCTGTTTCTCATTATAACACACTAAAACATGATTCTGAATATATCATGGTATCTGCTATGAACACATATGACCAGAATCATACCAATGAATAACAGTATGGCTTGAAAGAAAATATATAGTTTTCATCAAATCATGGTTTGGTATATTACATTATTATCAAGGTATCGCGTTTCTGTACATACCATGGTTTTCAGTACAACACAGTTTAGTACATAATATGGTCAGCAGTTATGGACCCTGACTACTACTGCATTATAATGAGGTAAAACTGTACTGATTATCACTTTCACAGTGATTCATAATAGTTACATCAAGGTACTTTAATGTTTCAGTTTAATGCTTATACAAATGCACACACATACACGCATAAATGCTTGTGATGAATTATAATTTTCTAATCTCTTTGGTTATATTGGTGTCATTCCATATATATTTCTTTCATGTAATCAGGGTAACCATGCATCCATATGTACAATATTGGATCCAGTGATAAACAACACTTTTTCTATGTTTGGTGTATAGGTGTACATTTGTAATAATAATTTCAAGTACTATATATACTCACTTATAAGTCAAATCAGACTGCAAACAACAAAGATCCTGATCTGCCATTGCATAATGCACCTGCAGATAAGGGTATATGTTGTTCTACAGACTCCTAAAAAAATGCACAGACCCAGATTTGCCAGTGCATTATGTGATGGCAGATCTGGGTCTGTGCAGTTTGGAGTTGGAATTGACTTATAAGGAAGTGAAAGTGGAATATACTTTGCATTTCTAAATAGATATCAAGTGAATTGGTGTATAATCCGAGTGTTAATTTCTGGTTACCCAGCATGGTGGTTCCTGTGCACATATTTTAACAAAAATTAACATGGCAACCAGGTGATTTTTGAATGCATTGCATTTCACAATATAGTTGAAAAGCACACAGTGTGATGAACTGTGAATTTTTATGTATATGGTACAGATCCTGGGGCAGACATTCAGTTATATGGTTTTGATAAGTCCAGGAGATAAGCTTTCACACCTCTTTTGTCTTGTATTTTGTGATTATGGAGTGTTGAAATAAAAGCACATCAATGCTAAAATTTGCATGAAAATGATAAAATTCTTTCCAAATATTTTGAATTTGTAGAGCAACCTTTCTGTTTTAAATTGCAAACACCATTATTTCTGTTTCCTCTCCAGGTGAACACTTTGCTAATGTAAACTCCACACCACGAATTTGGGACCCAAACTGTATCTTGATGTTCTTGACTAGCATCATGCAAGTGCATGCTGGGATCCTGGATGAGCCTGTTTATGAGAAGTTGTGAATATAATAGAAATGACCCAGTTTTTCTAAACAGTCTCTTTGGGATGTATCCAAAGCCAGATAAACAGTATGAAGCCGCCACCTCCTTCAAGCACAAACTTATTTATTGGCTGAAATTAGAAGCTCATGAGGGATCACTCTAGTCAACAAATGTCCATTTCATCTGGACTTGGACAAATATAGCACTTAAATACATGCATAATTATGTAAATAGCACATAGTCCATTAACCTTGGCCATCTTGATGACATAACCTGTCTAACTGTCTATCTTTTTGCCTTGAGTTAAGGAATATATTTTATTTCAGCATGTTTTGACTGAGATGTGACTGAGACTGTGATTCATCTAGTGATTTGCAGAGGAGAAGGTAGCAGACTTTTACCTCAGGGCTGAAGAGTCAAGATTCACAATCATGGCAAAAGCAAACAAGGTAGCTTCATATAAACAATACAAATTACTTTGAATATACTGTAATAGAAAAATGTAATTCTTTAAAATACTTATTGTCTTAAATTTAAAATCCCATTAAAATTTTTTACAGCTGATCATAGGTCCATTAAAAACTACTGGTTATTACTTAAGCTATTTTATTATGTATAGATTTACTAAATTAGAATGCATATGGGAGTCTCACATTTTTGTATATTGATTGAAACTGTCCAATCCTTGTACCTTCATCTACCCCAGTTTTGATTGTGCACACAATTATTCTTTAAGCTTGATTTTCAGCATTCCTTGTCATTTGATGGATGGTTCTGGATTGTATGAAAAACTCACTTTTGTGTTTCACTGCAACTTAATTTTCCTCAGATTTGGTGTGCAGCTTGATACTTTTAAATCTTGAATGAGTTTGAATGTCACAAGTATTTGTTGTCATTTGGCAGAGTTATGGCTCCTAATGGTTTGACACATTAACATTTATTGTCAAACTCTGTTCATTCTAATTGAAATTCCGCAAAACTTTATGTGCAGCTTTATGTTTACAAGGTGTCAGATAAGTTTAATTTGCAGTATTTTACATTATCATTTTTGGAGTTATCATCCCAGATTATCTGCCAGACTAATGTTTTCACTTAATACTGATATTAAGTGATAATTTAACTGATAATCAGATAATAAGCCCATACTTGATGATAAGCCTACCCCTCATTTTTACAGATATGTACCTAGAATGTCTTTGTATGATAATAAACTCACCCTCTTTTTGGAAAATTTATCAGGTAGGTCTCAAATCTTTTCATGAGAGATATATTGTAATTCTGTTATTGGATTTTAATTTGATTTTTTGGGTAGATAATGATACTATGAAGGAAAAGCTCACTACATGGTCTCTAATTGAGTATCTGCTTTCATTGCAAGGCAGCAAGTTTGTTATTCTGTTGTAATTTGACTAAATATGGTATGCAGCTTTGCACTGATGAAATCATTCAGCATCATGTTTTTGATTGAGTTATGGCCCCTGATTAACTAATGGACCTACATTTGTTTCTTCTTGATAACTTGATCTGTTACTTTTAGGATTTTGACCATCTTCATTTGCTGCTTTGTATGATACAATCTTTTGTGAGTATGTTTATCAGCATTTGGTTATCATATTGTTATCATATTGTGGAATTATGGCCCCTTATTTTTTAATGCATTGATTTGCATTTTGGCACTTGAACTCATTTTCTGGTGTCCCCAGTTCACTGCAGTAGCAGATGAGGGCATATTCTTTTGCTTCTGTTTCTGTCTATGCCCATCCAGAGTCCAGTTTAATGCAGTTACTCAGAAACCATTTTGTGACGTAGACATGCAACTTGACAGGCATGTTTATTAAGCATATGTAGATAAATTAAGGTGTCATATAAACCTTAAATAAGGGCAGTGAGTGTGTGTGCATGTGTGTCTCATTGTGCAGATGCATGTTTGGATGTGTATGTTTGTGTGACAGCTGTGAATAATTGTTTTCTAATTAGTAGCTCCATAGCCTCTTCCATGAATCACTTTATATTTGGAATAAACTATAAACACATCTTCCAATATGCTGTCCGATCATAATACCTTAGGAAAACAACTACTACCTCACAAATTCAGCCTTCCCAGGCTAAATATTTTAGCTAAAAAATGTTAAGAGTTACCTGCTCACTTACATAACAGTTATATAGAATGATCTCCACTTGATAGAGGTATTAGTGCCAAATCCCATGAATACTTGCAATTACTACTCTCGCTTGCACCAAGTAGCATGTTGTCTCCTGAATAGAGAGCTCACAATCCACCTACAAGAATTCTGGAAGTATTCTACTATGAAGCAAGTTGTAGGAGATTTTCTTCTTTCTATAATTTGTCAACTTGTTCTTACTCCTTTATATCACCAGTTTTCTGTCTTTTCATAATTTTAATTTTGTCACATGCATGCATTTAGGTGCCAGTTGTATGTACCTGCACAAGTTGCTAGTATGTCCTCTCACATTGGTGTGTGTGTATGTGTGTGTGTTGGATTTTTAATGTAGCTTTAACAGTTTTTCAGTCATATCCCTATGATATCCGCAAAATGGCATCTTATAGTGATGTCTAGCACTATGGCATCATGCCGCAGACATGTAGCGTGATGCCCCACCCAGTCACATTATGCTGACACGAGGCCAACTAGTCCTAACACTAACCTCTTAATGCTGAGCACCAAGCAAGGCAGCTGTAAGTACCATTTATATAATTCTTTGGTAAGACACAATCTCTGGCATCCGAGGTGGATGCTCTAACAACTTAGGCCACCAGAGTTCACATTGGTGATGCACTTTTTTATATGCAGGTATTATGTGTGATATAGAAAACATCAGTAAATTGCTGTATAAAATTTCCACTATGGGCAGATACTTATAGGTAAGTTTTCTATACATGGTTTTGGTCATATCATCCACTTCATAGTTATTAAAAGCAATGCTTTGGTGACTTTACTTGTAAAGGCAGTCTTTTTGGCCTGCCGACATAGACAATTACAGGGCTGTAGTGTCAACAGAGTAGAGATCATTCATAATGTTGAATCACCAGTGTTTATACTAGACTGTTCCTGGTTGCAAAGGCCAACATCAATCCTAACCAGTCAGTGACCTATGTGCCCTGTATCATTTCATTTGCACCCCTTGGTTCAAAATGGAACCACCAACTTCAGTTTGAAGGCAGATTTTACATGCTGTCAAGGAGGAGTTTTGCTGTTATTGTAAACCTACAAGATGCATATCTACATATCCCAATTAACAAATTTTGCAGGAAATTTCTGTGGGAGACAGTCTACCCATTTGTGACACTCCTGTTTAGACTCAAATCAGTCCCTGGATTTTCACGTTTGATGGACATAGTACTCGTTCATTTCAGGAACACCTCCATAGTGTCAACATCCAACTACCTGGGTGACATTCCGCAAAAATACTCATTTGGGTTTGAAGTTTAAAACACATGTAAACAGAGTATGTCTCCCTCAGGAACATGCATAAAAATCAGGGCTATCATGGTTTCATTTATTACACAGGACAGTCTCTCAGCTAAGAATTCTTTTGTCTACTGGCTTCACTCATTGTAGTAGTGGACCTCATCATCCTATGTTGCCTTTATATGAGACCATTACAAATGATTCTGTTGTCCCAATGGAGGCCAAGAATTTGCCCTTTGCACCAACCAATACCAATCTCCATGAATGAGTTTCCTTCCCTGAAGATGGGATAACCTAAATTGGCTCAAGTTGGGTCTTCCATAGATATCAGAACCTTCAGAAATGATGGTTTGTACAGGTATGAGCACAGAGGTCATAGGTACATATCTCCCAGCATTTCAGCAGGCCACTGGAGTGTGGCCCACTCAAGATCATTTTTGGATATCAATATCTCTGACATAAGAAAAATACTTGAAAGCATTTCAGTAGTGGCAGAAGCTACATGGAAATGGCATTCTCATTCAATCTGACATCTGGTGAATTATCACAGAAGGCAAGGGGGAGCCAAGTCCTCAATCCATTGCATTCTTGTTTGGGATTTTCTAAGGCAGTGTATTCAGTGACAAATCCACATACAAGTTCATATTCCAAGCCAACTTCAAATGTATTAGCAGACTCACTGATTCTAAAGGTGATGCAGAAAGAGAGAATTGAAATGTTGACTCCTCCTAATTTTTTGCTGTACTCAAGTGGGAAAAGTTATGGATAAATGTCCTAATAAATACAGCAGTGGAAATTCTAAGGAAAATAGAGATCTTGCCTCACATGCATGAACAACCACTGTGGCAGTTGTTTTATTCCAATCCAGAGTTGTTGAACCAGCATGGCTGGATCATATTAAACAAACCCTCAAGAACAAACAGTTCTCTCAACAAGTGGTGGAGAGAATTGCAGAAGTGAGAAAGCCCTCCACTAATTTGAAAACATTAGAGGGGAAATGGTGGATTTTCTCACAATATTCTAAGCATGAACACATTTCACCACTGAAAGCATAAGTACCTCAAATAGATAACTTCCTATTCTGACTCTTTGATGAGAAGCAGTTAGCACCAGTCATTATAAAAGGCTACCATTCCACTTTATCTGACATGTTATGTTATCATGGAAGAAAGGACCTCTCCAGTCTTCTGTTGAACTTCGATTTCACATGCCAAAAGGCATTGGCTCTGTGCCTAGCATGGGCTCTATCATTGGTTCTAACCTGGCTGAATAAGACAGTTTGAACTGCTCTGGAGAGCTTCATTGGTTCACCTCTCATACAAGATCTGCTTCCTATTTGCACTAGCAATGGCAAGATGAATTATCAAAATACATGCTCTGTCAGTTGACCCAAACTACTTTCAGTTCCAATGAGATGGGTCAGGGTTACTCCCTGATTCATTGCAAAGAAAATGCTACCACTCTTGACAAATCAATTTTGTTTCAGTGAAACTCTTGACTACTCAGGACACTTCATCTCTAGGCCATCTGCAGGACCTGGTGAGATCTCTGAAGTGGTGCCTGAAAAGAACCAAGCCATTGCATAAAGGGATACCTTGTCTGATCTTACCTCTCATAGAGGGAAAGGACAACATATCAGTGTATATACTCTCATCCTCAATATAATTGGTTATCTGCCCTGCACATAGAGAATTACCTTAGATCAAATGAACTTGCTATGCATCTCAGCTCATGAGGTTAGGGCATCCACAACAACATTTGCATTTGAACAAAACTGTTCCCTATGTGGTATTATACAAGCTGTGAGATGGTGGTCAGAGTCGACTTTCTCCAGCTTCTACATCGATCTTTCATCCCAAAAAACTCAACATGACCTGGTGGGGGTATATCACCACAACACAACAGGTTACCTGACTAGATTCTTTGGCAGTTTCATGAATATGTGGCTTCATGACTTCCACTGGAATGTTTTTCCCCTTCATAAAGACTGCACTTCGGCATATGGAGTTAATGCTCTAGCTAGGTTATCTTCAAGAAGCTGCAGCCTCACATGACTTAGGAGGCTGGAGATGGCATCTCCAGGGTAAGAGCATTTAACATTCTCTGACTCTTACCTACCAGTATTCTCCTAAGTCATTATTATCATGGAATGTATTTGAAGAAAAAAACAATTTTTCTGCCAAAATATATTTCTTTGATAATACTTACCTACCTGGTAATCGTGATAAACATACACCCTCCCAACATCCCCACAGTTACATCCTTCTTGAGAGCATACATTCCATTCCATTAGTAAGTGAAGTATTTATGAAATTTGATGCCAGTTCTTGTATCATGGGAGATCAACCTATATAACTGCCACCTCTGTGGGTAGGTAACCATTAGATTTCTTTGTTAAAACATTTAGCCTGAGATGGCTGGATTTGCGAGGTAGCAGTAGCTCTTCTAAGGTGTTATGATTGGTTAAGTATCATCAAAGAAACATATTTTACAAGAAACAATTGGTTTCACCACTTGTTCCTGTGGGTTCTGCTTATTGGTAAGGCCATGTGGTCAAGAATTACACTGAGGTACGTTTTAATGAAAGCTTTTGGTTAAAGTTTTTTCAGCACTGACAGTTACATAGCACATTACTTTAGTATGTAATATAACTTTATGCTCACTTATTTTGTACATTCAGCCACACCTTTGCTTGGGTCATGCCCCTGGGGCTGTTGGGGGTCAAGGTGTTCATTGAGGATGCTGTTTAATGTTTTTGGTAAAAGTATTTTTCATCACTTATGTTTCAATAATGTCTTAATTAGTTTACTGTTTATTCTATCAATAATAATAATAATAATAATAATAATAATAATAATAATAATAATATCTTTTCCAGGCTTCAGGATACATGCAGTCCAAGGTGAATAGAGGAAAAGGCCCCCTTGGGTGAGGATATCTGTGTTCATGCATTTAAATTTTTCTTTCCATCAATAAGATTTGCCAGACTCTTTTGAATTTCTTTTGTTTATACCTGTATGAACCAAAAACATAAAAAAAAATATAAAAAATAACAATAATGTAGCCCCACCCACTGGAACATTTTTCTGACATTTGCATAGAATTATGTCAGCTATTTGCAAGCTACAATGGTGTTCATCATCAACATGAGCAAGGTGAACATGTCATGATTACGGTATGTTGTATAATGTTGTATAATAAACAGTGACTTGAAAGAATAAAAGAAAATTTTGACTTGATAAGACACTGAAAAGATAAAAGCTGAAAGTTGGATTGATCAAAAATGTAGAAAATCCATGAGGAGAGAGATGCAGGCCCTGATTCTAACATTCTTCAAAGTTATATCCTGATATTTTAATGTTACATCTAGGAAGGCCAAGATGAGCTGATTATTCAGGTGGACTAAATTGTTAACTTCACCTCTCAGTATGACCTTCTTTGGATTTTGGCCTATAGTCCTGGTCCATGCTTTTAAAGATTTTGGGGCCTAAATGAAAAACTGAAAGAAGCTATCATTCTGTTTAGTTTTAATTTCATTTGAAATAAATAACTTGTAGATTTTAATAGTTAGGATATTAGCATACTTGCAAATGAAAACAATGAAACTTTCCTTGACTGTTACTGAAAAGTTGGGTTGGGGGGAATTATTGGAAATTAAAGCTATATTGGAGATGTATAGAGATGGTAAGCTTGATTTTTTAAGGAGTTTAATATGGATAGACCCTGATAACAGTAGAGTTTAATATGGATAGACCCTGATACAGTAGAGTTTAATATGAATAGACCTTGATACAGTAGAGTTTAATATGAATAGACCCTGATACAGTAGAGTTTAATATGGATAGACCCTGATACAGTACAGTTTAATATTGATAGACCCAGAGACAGTAGAGTTTAATATGGATAGAGCTTGATACAGTAGAGTTTAATATGGATAGACCCTGATACAGTAGAGTTTAATATGGATAGACCTTGATACAGTAGAGTTTAATATGGATAGACCCTGATACAGTAGAGTTTAATATGGATAGACCCTGATACAGTAGAGTTTAATATGGATAGACCCTGATACAGTAGAGTTTAATATGGATAGACCCTGATACAGTAGAGTTTAATATTGATAGACCCAGATACAGTAGAGTTTAATATCGATAGACCCAGATACAGTAGAGTTTAATATGGATAGACCATGATACAGTAGAGTTTAATATCGATAGACCCAGATACAGTAGAGTTTAATATGGATAGACCCTGATACAGTACAGTTTAATATTGATAGACCCAGAGACAGTAGAGTTTAATATGGATAGACCCTGATACAGTAAAGTTTAATATGAATAGACCCAGAGACAGTAGAGTTTAATATGAATAGACCCAGAGACAGTAGAGTTTAATATTGATAGACCCTGATACAGTAGAGTTTGATATTGATAGACCCAGAGACAGTAAAGTTTAATATCGATAGACCCAGTGGCAATAGTGTTTAATACTGATAGACCCTAATACAGTAGAGTTTAATATGGATAGACCCTGATATAGTAGAGTTTAATATTGATAGACCCTGATACGGTAGAGTTTAATATGGATAGACCCTGATACAGTAGAGTTTAATATGGATAGACCCTGATATAGTAGAGTTTAATATGGATAGACCCAGATACAGTAGAGTTTAATATTGATAGACCCTGATACGGTAGAGTTTAATATGGATAGACCCTGATACAGTAGAGTTTAATATGGATAGACCCTGATACAGTAGAGTTTAATATCGATAGACCCAGATACAGTAGAGTTTAATATGAATAGACCCTGATACAGTAGAGTTTAATATCGATAGACCCAGATACAGTAGAGTTTAATATGAATAGACCCTGATTCAGTAGAGTTTAATATGGATAGACCCAGAGACAGTGGAGTTTAATATGAATAGACCCTGATACAGTAGAGTTTAATATGAATAGACCCAGATATAGTAGAGTTTAATATGGATAGACCCTAATACAGTACAGTTTAATATGAATAGACCCTGATACAGTAGAGTTTAATATTGATAGAACCAGAGATAGTAGAGTTTAATATGAATAGACCCTGATATAGTAGAGTTTAATATGAATAGACCCAGATACAGTAGAGTTTAATATGGATAGACCCTAATACAGTACAGTTTAATATGAATAGACCCAGAGATAGTAGAGTTTAATATGAATAGACCCAGAGATAGTAGAGTTTAATATGAATAGACCCTGATACAGTAGAGTTTAATATTGATAGACCCTGATACAGTAGAGTTTAATATGGATAGACCCAGAGACAGTGGAGTTTAATATGAATAGACCCTGATACAGTAGAGTTTAATATGAATAGACCCAGAGACAGTAGAATTTAATATGGATAGACCCTGATACAGTAGAATTTAATATGAATAGACCCTGATACAGTAGAGTTTAATATTGATAGACCCAGAGACAGTAGAGTTTAATATGAATAGACCCAGTGACAGTGGAGTTTAATATGAATAGACCCAGTGACAGTAGAGTTTAATATTGATAGACCCAGAGACAGTAGAGTTTAATATGAATAGACCCTGATACAGTAGAGTTTAATATTGATAGACCCAGAGACTGTAGGGTTTAATATTGATAGACCCTGATACAGTAGAGTTTAATATGAATAGACCCTGATACAGTAGAGTTTAATATTGATAGACCCAGAGACAGTAGGGTTTAATATGAATAGACCCTGATTCAGTAGAGTTTAATATGGATAGACCCAGATATAGTAGAGAAGTTAAACATATACTGGTTGAATTGAACTGCTGAGTTTTACACCACATGCTTCAAAAAGTAAGTAAAGTCATGCATTACAATTTCACACACACACACACACACACACACACACACACACACACACACACACACACACACACA
>JAECUM010037151.1:0-19215 GCA_016617855.1 Megalonaias nervosa
AAATTAGTACTATTTTATCCTTTTTGCGATGTATAGGAATATTTGATAATTGGTACCTAATACATCCCTAATTAAGATAAAAAGAATGGTTCTCAAATATATTTCCAAGTTGAAACTAGTCTAATTTTGGCAACTTACATAACATGTATTTGCCTTAACGTTTTCTCCGTGCAACTGATTTTTGATCTTTTCAAGGTCTATGAAGCTCAGTAGTTGATAATTCTCGTCAAAAGAAACTACTTTGCAAAATGTCCAACAAACCTCTTGTGGCAGCCATTGACTTCGGTACCACCTACTCCGGATATGCTTTTTCATTCGGCCATGATTTTCAAGTGGATCCCTTGAAAATCATCTGCACAAATCACTTCCACACACGGTCTGGTGCGGGGATGTCTTTAAAAACACCCACCTGCATCCTGTTCTCCCCCGACGAACGATTCCACTCATTCGGCTACGAGGCGGAGGAAAAGTACAACGATCTGTTGATGGACAGGGAGCATCAAGCCTGGTACTACTTCCAGAGGTTTAAGATGATGCTGTACAATGGTCAGGTATGATTAAAAGACGGTGTCTTTCTCTTTTTATCACATAATTGTGTGTTATTGATATCATTTCTGCTGTTGGAATTGCCGAACTATTTAGTTAGTCTAAATATAAAAAAGGAACTGAATAAAGCACCAATGACATATATGCCTAATTTACTTGCTACAGAATAATATAGTGTAATTGTGAGTTAATCTGGTTTGAACTATACACGTACATTACACCCAATATTTAACTTTTGTTATTTTTATTTTTATATTTTTAATTTGTGAAGTTTATTTCGTTTTGATTCCAGGACTTAAAGAGAGACACTAAATGGCAAGCATCTAATGGGAAGCTTTTTCCAGCCATCAAGATTTTCTCGTGTGCCATCGAGTATTTGGTCAATCACATGCTGTCAACCATGGACGGAAAACTGGCTGGTGTTAAGCGTGATGATGTACATTGGGTACTGACAGTTCCTGCTATCTGGGACGACAAGGCAAAACATTTCATGAGGACAGCCGCTGAAATGGTAGTGATTTGGACTTAGTCTTTAACATGCAATAATTTTATATAAATATGTCCTGTATAACTCGATAAGTCCATTACAATTGGAATGTTTCTTGATATAAAATATTGGGTGCACACATACAGTGTAAAGGCGAAAATTTATGCAAATTTAAAAAAAAAAATGTCAAACCAAAAGTATAGAGTACGCTGGATAAATTTTGTTCGGTTAGATAATTTAAAGTTTAAGCAAATTTAAAAATAATGCGAGGAAAATGGGGAATTTATTGACAAAGTTCGTAGGATTTGATATTTACCATCCGTAAAGCAGATTTCAAAGAGCACAAGCGTTACATCTCTGAATTTACTGATATTTGACCTGAACACAGTTTTCTCTTAAGACATATTCTAAAATTTGCTTAATTGGTCTCATTATATATGATTTCTTTATGGAATTTGGATATTTTATTCAGACTGGCACAGAAGTACCTCTTGTGTGTAATTTTTCTTCTACTAGGCTGGGATAAAAGGTGAAAATCTTGCAATCGCCCTGGAGCCAGAGGCCGCATCTTTCTATTGCAAATATCTACCTGTGGAAAAGCTGTCTGACACGGGCAAATCTGAGATCTCATGTTTTGAAACAGGGAGAAGATACTTGGTTCTTGATGCTGGCGGTAAGAATAAAATAATTTTGAGTAGGGAGCGAGTTATAATGTATGTGTGTGTGTGTGTGTGTGTGTGTGTGTGTGTGAGAGAGAGAGAGAGAGAGAGAGAGAGAGAGAGAGAGAGAGAGAGAGAGAGAGAGAGAGAACTTAAACGCTTTCCGGTCAGAATGGTACATTTCTCAAAGGCTTACACAGAAGGCAAGCAAACACTGAATACAAAAAGAAAGAAATGAAAATGTTTCAGATTACAGGTATCCGCTATATTTTTGACAACTACAAAAGGAAGCGGTTAAAGAAATTAATGTACGTCGTCTGACTTGTATTTATGTGAATCTTGTCATTAACATGAAGGGCACCAATGGTAGAAATAATTTTCGGTCTGTGACACTACGTGCACATAATTTTGTTCAGCTAACATCTGCAAGGAGTTTGGCCTTTTGTGCGTTGTATTTTGAGCATTATACGCTTTTGTATAATAAATATGTTACTTTTTAGCTGTTGTCGTTTGTATTTTTAATCAACATTTAAACACTTCTGATGGACATGTTTGCAAACTTTCCACAAAAGAATTCATTCTTTTGTCTTAATTTGTGAACCTTACAGAGTTGTATTAAAAACATTGGGGTGGGGTGCAACTTTAATATAGATAACTAGTTCCAGCATTAAAAACACTGCCTTTCGATTTTTTAAACATGTAATCAGTTCTTCCATTTATTTTGATGCTTACGGTATATATCTATTTTGAATACACATAAATAAATTATTTTACCAGGTGGAACAGTTGATATTACAGTGCACGAGGTCCTTCACGACGGACACCTTAGGGAGCTGTTCAAAGCGAATGGTGGACCATGGGGCGGTACAACTGTTGATGAAGCTTTCAAAGAGTTCTTGAAAAGTCTTTGTGGCCATGAGACATTTGCTATGTTCGAGAGAGACTTCAAAGATGATTACATGGATCTCCTCAGTGAGTTTGAAGTGAAGAAGAGAACTGTCTCTCCCGAATTAGACCAAAAGGTCACTTTGAAGATCCCAATCATCTTGCATGAAGCTTTCCAAGAGGGCCATGGACAAACTTTCCGAGAAGCAGTGGCTGAACGCCATGACTTGAAGGGAAAACTCATCTTTGCTGGAGACAAGATGCGTGTGGAACCAAGCCTTATGAAATCCTTCTTCCAGAATACATGCGACACAATTGTAGGCCATCTTAGTAACCTATTTGCTAAACCTGAAATGACTGGCTTGTCTATAATACTTATGGTCGGGGGCTTCTCTGAATCGCCGATGTTACGCCATGCCATACAAACAAGTTTCCCTCAAACCAGAGTTGTTGTTCCAAATGAGGCCGGACTCGCGGTTTTGAAAGGAGCTGTCATTTTTGGCCACCAGCCGAACATCGTGTCTTCAAGAGTCAGTAAATACACTTATGGTGTTACAATAGTAAGAGGTGCACAATCTGATGATCCACACGAGAAGCTTTTCCAAGAAAGTGATGGCAGATTGATGTGTAGGGATGTATTTAGCAAGCATACAGAAATAGGGCAAGAAATTGAGGTTGACTCTACGTTGGACGGGGTGACCTACTGCCCTATTAGCGAAGACCAAGAGTACGTGAAGATAGCGCTGTACACATCAACAAAGCAAACTCCAAAATTCGTTGATGATGAGGGTTGCACTCCTCTTGGGACAATAAACGTGAAACTTGCTAAACGTGGTGGGCGTAACAGGGAAGTTCTTGTTAGGCTGATATTTGGAGGCACGGAATTGGGAGTGGAAGCCATAGAAAAAAAGACTGGAAAAGTCACTAAGGCCTTCTTCGATTATCTAGAATAATGAATGGGACAAGATGAAGATGTGTCACTAAAGATTTTTTTAAATTATATCAGTAATTTTTCTATTTAATTTGCACAACCAATTGCTTTGTAGAAGAAAATCAATGTTTCTTTCTTTCGTTTTTGCCAATTTGTAAAACATATGAGAGAACGTTTCGCCGTTTTCTGTGCGTCGCTTCATCACATAAAACAGGTAATCTGTATATTTGTATGCAAATTAAAGTTTAACTAGTTGTGGTTTAATCTCCTTTGGGTAGCTTGTAAAGTGTGTTTGTGACAGGTAAATCGGTAGCTTACGTAATTAACGAGAATTACGGTATTGACGAGATTAGGACGACACGTCTGTGTACTATATAACTTACAACTGGCCATTTGTGTAGTACATATACTTGATAGACGACCTTCGTCAAATCACAGCATTAAAAATAACTCATCTGTACATTTTTTATTCTACAGCTTCATTTTCGTATGTCATGTAAAGTTGGACATAACTATCTGAAATAATGACATATTCCTGTATATTTTGTTATAAGTTATGAGACATCTATGCGGACAGCATTACGTATAATCATTTTATAACGATATAGTACTTCTGCTGTGTGCGCAACCAAAAATATCAAGTATTTTATTTGTGTTTCATTCATACTTGCATGTCTTTTTTCTGTTTAAACGAAAAAGAAAAGAAAAACAATTAAATATATTGGTTCTTTAATCATTCTACAAGTTACTATACTATTCTCTTCCTCGGTATTATGGGAATGAGGCCTCAAATATCATTTGCACTACGTGGGCGAAGATGTTCTCAAGTTTGATACGATTCATCCAAGTGGTACATGGTACGAGAGAGAGAGAGAGAGAGAGAGAGAGAGAAGGGGGGGGGGTATTAGTATTATTAATGACTTGTATTGTTACACCGGAACTTAAAACAATCTCAGGTAGGCTTGTAATTCAGAGGTAATCATCATTAGCTACTTGGGGCCATTTCGTATCCTATTTTAAAATTAAAACTTTTTCATATGCAGCTTTATACCATAAAATAACACAAATGCACATTGTTATTTTAAATGAAATGTTTGGTGAACAATTTGTACATCTTATTTCCCCGTTTCGCTGAACTCGGAATATTGGATTTGGGGGGGGGGGTCTCCAGCTTAGTGTTGTCGTATCTCTACATATAGTGCATTAATTTCAAAGACTCATCTCGAGTCAGACATGCACAAGTCACCGCGATGTATATTGTCGTGACATCATTTGGTCTCATTCGAACTTCACTGTTCTATCGTTTCAATGCTGCAGTAACGTTTATTTTGGAACTGTTGAAAACACTTTTTTTTTCACAGAACAACAATGACAACTTTATAGTAAACATTGAAGATACTTATGATTTTTGCAGATATTCGAGGAACCAGTTTAACATGCTGTCAATTTGGGCAACCTACTTCTGGGACCCGCCCCTTTCACCACGGCATGATATTTATTGCAGATTCGTTATATTGAAATTAGATTCAAATTTAAGAACATCTACTAAGACATCGCATCGCTTTCAACTGACAACTTCTTACGTAACCGGAAACCGATTAAGGAACGTCACGGTACGGAGGTAAAGAGTTAAAGTATACTAATATAGCAGCACACCATCCATCGTGAAATTCGTCATATACGGAAACGAATGCGAGAAATTATCCCTTACCAAAGTGTTACAAATCAAAAACTTTAGCATTTACAAAATATTCTACACCTTATCTTCAATAAAACCTGTGTTGTCACAAGCACTAAATTCTCCGTTAAGTATTGAGAACATGTAATTTTCAAGCAGACTTTTATATACTACGCTTCCATGGTTCCCATATTGAGCACGAGACAGAAATATCGATCCAATGAGAGTTTTCAGGTTCTACGTTTTCACCTTAAAGACATAATGAGGGTATTTACATATATTGTTCTCTTGTAGACTTGTTGAGTTTTCAGAAACATTAACTTTAATGCATCAAGTGTGTGTCAAATATGAAATTATATGAAACTGATGTTAACTTAACACTCAGTTATTGTGAACCAGCCACAAGATTATCATTAGCAATGACGGACATTTATCATCAGCAAAAACGTTGTATGGTTGTACAGAACTGATCTGCCTGGTTTATGTCTATTATGTGAAGAAAACAGAAAGATTGAAACACAGAACCCTTTGTACTCTGGCGAATATGGTTTCACATAACGAAGGGGAACCTTCACTAAGCTACTCCCTATTCCCTACCAGAGTTTTCAAATGACTTTAACAATCTACCTGTCGTGAAAAGCTTTGTAAACTTTATAACTACAGAATAAGTTTCTTTAGTGTGCGAAGGTTAGAGGGCCATGCAGTCGCCGTTTACATACGTGTCAATTATTATCATTACAGCTCAAGAATTCAAACAGCACATGCTTACAGAATGCAGCATTTTATATATTTTAACTAGTTTTAGTTATACAATTACAAATAATTATCGACCGCTCCAGTGACCTAAGTGGTTAGAGCGTCCACCTGGGATGCTGGAGGTTTGGATTCCAACCCCGGCGGAGTCATACCAAAGACGTATAAAATGGTACTAACAAGCTGCCCTCGCATGGCGCTTAGCATTAGGAGGTTAGTATTAGGACTGGTTGGCCTGGTCTCAGGAAAATGTGACTGGGTGAGACATGAAGCTACATGCCTGCGGCATGATGCCCCAGTGCTAGACATCACTATAATCTGCCACACTGTCTGAAATTATTTTAAAGCCACGTTAAAAAAACAAATCACACACACACGCACACACACACTCACACACACACATTGATACCTACCTACCTACCTACCTACCTACCTACCTACATGCATACATACATTAATACATGCACACATACATCCTGGTGTCAGTCTCGAATGGCATTTACACTATGTTTGCAACAACTGACCATTATATCTATCTTAGTGGAAACAACGTCTTTCCCTATTGATACTTATCTACATGCCCAAATTTTTATCAATATATAACTTCACTACCAAGAAAGGTTTACATTACAAGGATAGTAATCAGTACGAGTTGCATCCCCTATTCTGCTAATTAAATGGAAGATACTGATTAAAAGTGTCCGACAGTGGAGGGTGTTTAGTTTTGGGTGTTGGTGGGCGCATTCCCGTGCGGCTGTATGCATTCACGTTGGAAAATTTTTATTTGTTTTTTGTTGTTTGTTTCTTTATTGGTATTTTTCCTGGTTTTCTTTTGTATAGTTGTATCACTTCATTAACCGGGTAGTGCACAAATATTGTAATGCTATTGCATAGGCGTGATTTTACAATTATTACCATTTCTACAGCTTCTGCCACTTCTAGTACTACTACTACTACTTACTCTATGAATAATTAAAATTGTGTGCGTATATGCGTCCTGCTTTCTTTCTCTCTTTCCTTCTGAATGTTTGCCTGCGTTTTCCCATTTTTTTTAATTCCCGCCCACATACATACATACATACATACATACATGCATACATACATACATACATACATACTCATGTTTGTTGATCTGTATAGTAACATAACCAAGGGACTACCCATGTAATTTAAAACGTCTCAGAAATCGTCGGCACCGTCTTGATTTTTTTTCCCGTGTAGATGAGAAAGCATTTTTATGGACTATGACTATTATAGCATGAGGGTTCTTTAATGGTACCAAGTATAATATTAATACATGTGTATTGATGAAAAATTTAATTTTGACCCGTACATTTGTTGTCACTGTTAATCGTCAATTTCAGTTTATTTTATAATAATATCGCGATATTTTCACCAGTATTTCCTTTATTTCTCTGCTAAATCTGGTAATTATATTATTTAGAACACACACATACAAGTACACAAACTAGCATACTCACAATACTACAAATATATTTTTCTTAGTGATATCTGACTTTTGCAGCTTCCTGATATCACAAAGTTTCGCGGTTATTTAATTTCGCCACTCACGCATCTAATTTCTTAAAATGTATAATTCATATCTATATATTTTCTGCCAATGCGATCTTCCATCCACCTTAAACACCGTGAAAATAATAAAAAAGAAATTGGTTTACATTATAATCATGCAATTGCTCTCTTGCATTTTATGAATCTTCCAGTATATTCGGCAAATCATGAGCAACTATTATTCACTCTTGACTGAAACATATACGGTATAATTGAACATATACACATCGGATAGTACTGGGAACTCGTTAATTTTCATGAGTATCAGTGTTTGCGGTGTGGCAAATACTGATATTTTTGGGGCACTTTATTTCGTCGATTTGGATAGCGATTCTATTGTTTATTTGGTGAATTTTAATTTTTTTCGGATTTCCACTATTAAGCAAATCTGAATGGTTCTTTACAACAACCACTTGTCGTAAAGTCGAATTTTGGCAACATTATTCATCTACAGTCACCATTTCTTTTAAAGTCTGACTTTTAATAATCCATTTGATTCGACTGTTATTAAGTATTTGCAAAGGTGACCACTCAAACAGAATGTCGGGCAAAATTCGTGTCAGCCATTGACTTCGGTACCATTCCGAGTATGCTTTCTCCTTCTGCCATGATTTTCAAGTAGATTCATTAAAAATCATCTGTAATAATCACTTCTACACACGGTCTGGTTCACGAATGTCATTAAAAACTCCCACGTGCATCCTGTTTTCCCCCGACAAACAATTTCACTCATTCAGCTACGAGGCGGAAGAAAAATACAGAGATTTGTTGATGGACGGTGAGGAAAAGGACAGGTTCCACTTCCAGAGGCTTAAGATGATACTGTACAACGGTCAGGTATGATTTTAAAGCTAATTTTCTTTCCTTTTTATAATATGTTCTTGTACCTACAGTCTGCTGATGGAGTTGCCGAAACTGTTCAGTTAGCCCTAAAAAGAAAGAAATTGAATTAACAATCATCATCACCATCATCATCATCATCATCAGCAGCAGCAGCATCAAGAAACAACAATAACAACAATACTTCATAAATACAGAGTACAACAAAACAAGTGTATTTCTGACAAAAGTCGTCTAAAGCCATATATATATATATATATATATATATATATATATATATATATATATATATATATATATATATATATATATATATATATATATATATATATATATATCACAAAAACATTGGTAAATGCATATCAAACTAAAATGTATTTGAAATTCAGACCATTTTAGGTAATATGTTTTTAATGAATTATAGTCAAATAATTAATGCCAGTGTTCATCCGCTTGAGTTCTTTTGCTGATGTTACAAGTTTATGCTCTTAAAATAAGTAACAGAAAAGAGTGACAAGCAACAAGCTTTGTGAAATTCATCAAATAATTTATTTCCCTCGAAGATAAAGTGAAAATGAAAGTAATAACTTACGATATTGCGAATTAAATCCCAAAATAATCATATAATTACAGGCGCAAGTCCTAATAGTTTAAAGTCCTGAATAAAATTTACTAGAAGTCCAAATTAACTCCAAAGCTGAAGGTGTTGCTGTGTCGATTGTAACCTCTATAATGCTGATGTGTCAAGTCTTTTGTTGAATGACAGTAATATAATTCCAGGTTTGAATTCACTATAAATTCCAGTGAATGTCTCTGGCCAATAATTTTATCAGAGCACTTTTGTATTTCCAGAGAAAATAATCAATTGAATTCAATAACAATTTGAAGAAAAAATTCCAGCCCAAAATTAAATACTGGGCAAAGCATGTAACACAACTTAGTTGCGCTAGATCTTAAAACACGAATGAATTTTCTCTTCAGTGACAAGATTATATAGTCCTGTAATTGACCTCAGGTCACAATTAGCATTTTATAATAAAAAAAACATTTACCTAATGAAAAAAAAAAAAACCCTTCTAGAATGATCCTGATGTTTACAAAAAAAAAAAAAGTTAGTTAATATTAGAAACCTATTATTAAAATTACAACACAGAACCTAGACTATGTCAGATACACCAGGTAAATTACAGTAACCTAGACCTAGACACAAATAAACATATTTGAGTCTTTAAATAATGATCCTGATATTAAAAATATACACACAGAGAATAATTTAGCTACGTAATAGTTGTTCACAAAATACAATAAAAAAATCTATTCAGGTCGAGTAGAAAATAAACCCAATTTTGGACAAGGTCAAGTCCAACACACAATGTTACATTACAATAGCATATAATAAAATAAAAAAAAAACCACATAACTAACAAACAATGCAAAGTAAATCCACATAACACTGAAGACTTAAAACGATTGTCGATCTGGCTAGTGTATGTAGCAAGAGCATATCCAAAATTACAAGGATGTGGGGGACAACTTTAGCGCCATCACCACGAGGGTATTCAAGGGGAATTAATGCGAAGATCACTGAATAAGACATAATTTAAGGGCCTTTTTTTTTAATTATGCAATTGAGAGTGAAAATAAAATGTGCGTGTAAATTTTATTTGGTTCCGCAACTCCTTTTAGTGACATTGTTATGGAGAATCAATTTAATAAAAATATTATAACCATGTCTCCCGATATATTCAGTTCAGTTTTGGACCGGCAAAAAATTGTCTTTATGTAGTTGTGTCCTTGGTGTAGGATATTTTTTTGACAACTCTCGATATTATAGTTGTGTCCTTGGTATAGGGTATTTCTTGGGACCACATGAATAATAAGCTATTAATAAGTCCAGAAAGAATTTAATTGATTCCTTATTTACGATTTAGTACGTATTTACCAAGCTCGGGTTTCGCCTAACGTTTAAAATTTTCCTCCTCGAAACGAGATTTTCAGAAAGCATGTAGCAGCTATCAAAAAACAAACTAAATTCATCATATCTTGAATACTTCTGAAAAGAGCCTAATTTAACTGCTGGGACAAAGTTTAAGCAGTTTCTCAAGTTGATGACTTCCTCAAATCTTTTTACAAAGAATAAAGTATACAATTTCAACAATATTGGGTTATTTTACATCCCTTCTAATATCGGAACCTCTTTAAAAATATAGTCCATCGTCAGAGGTATCGAAATCAAGATAATGCAAAAATCTCAATTAACATTAAAATAAAACTCTTTCAGCCACAGTAGATTACTTAGAATCAAATCAGCATATTCAAGAATAGGTTGTATGAATGTAGTTCAAATGAGTGAGTCATTCAAAGAAAAAACGAACTCAGATTTTCACATGAGCTTTGAATGAATATTTCGAGTGAATGGAAATATATACCACATTTTATAAAATTCCACTAGGCAGTTTCAAAAGATACAGTGCATTAATTGCAAAGACTTTCTTCGCGAGTCTGACATGCACAAGTTGGCACGATGTATATAATCATGACGTCATTTTGTCTCATTCCAACTACACTGGATTACAGATTCAATGCTGCAGTAACGTTTATATTGGAACTGTTGAAAATAAAATTTCAGAGAGAGCAACAATGACAAACTTTATAGTCAATACTGAAGATAATTTTGATTATGCAGATATTCGAGGAACCAGTTTAAAATACTGTCAGCATAGGTAACCTACTCCGGGAACATGCCCCTCTCACCACGGCAGGATATCTATTGAGGATTCGTTATACTGAAATTAGATTCAAATTTAGAAACATCTACCATGACGCAGTATCACTTTCAACTGATAACTTCTTACAGAACCGGAGTCTGATTAAGGAACGTCATTGTTCGGTGGTACAGAGCTTACACATACTAATATAGAAGCATACCATCCATCGTGAAATTCTTCATTTACGGAAACTAATGCGACAAATTATCCCTTACCAGAGTGTTAAAAATCGAACAATTTAGTAAATACAAAAATATTCTATACGTTATTTTGAACAAAACCTGTGTTCTCACAAGCTCCGTTAACTACTGAGGACATGTAATTTTCAAGCAGACTTTTATATACTACGCTTCCATGGTTCCCATATTTAGCACGAGACAGAAATATCAATCCATTGAGAGAGTTCTCAGTTTCTACGTTTTCACCTTCAAGACATAATGAGGGTATTTACATATTATGTTTTCTTGTAGATTTACTGAGTTTACAGAAGCATTAACTTTAATGCATCAAGTGTGTGTCCAATATGAAATTATATGAAATTGATGTTAACTTAACGCTCAGTTATTGTGAACCAGCCACAAGATTATCATTAACAATGACGGACATTTATCATCAGCAAAACGTTGTATGGTTGTACAGAAGAACTGATCTGCATGGTTTATGTCTATTATGTGAAGAAAACAGAAAGATTCAAACACAGAATCCTGTGGTACTTTAGGAAATATGGTTTCACACAATGAATGGTAACCTTTACGGGTTACTCTCTGTTCTCTTCAGACTGAATTTTTAAATAACTTGAACAATCTACCTCTCGCGAGAAACTTTGAAAATTTACAACAACAGAGTAAGTTTCTTTATTGTGCCAAGGCATTCAGCGTTTTCATTCTTGCCAATTATTATCATTACAGCTCAAGAATTCAAACAGCACATGCTTACAGAATATAGCATTTTATATATTTTAATTAGTCTTAGATATACAGTCACAAATAATTACCTAACATTAATTTAAATTGATATCATATTGGAAGGAGAGAGAGACTTTCCATTCAGTATTTGATACAGGATTTGATATAGGGGGCATTAGATTAATGGAATAAACACTGACGCAGACCTGGCCACTTGCAAACAAATTTCGGATTTTACTTTTTATTTTTTCAGTATACTCAATTTAATAGAAGTAAACGGAAAAACATGTCATTTTAAGATAGTAATATTACTTTTTTCTCCGATATGTAGACATCTGACACAAATTTTACAATCTTTAATGCAAATTTAGAACTACAATATGAACAATGCAAAGTTTCCTAAAATATTGTATTAGATTCATCATTTCTGACCGGTAATATTCATAATTAAACATTAAACATTTATATGCTTACCCATGTAAACATTCAGACAAAATAGATTGAGAAATTCAAAGGCTTTGAATAGATACTAAATAAAATAATACAGGACTATATTAACTGTTTGAATAAAAACCAAATACTGTCAAGTATTTCACATTTATTATATGCTCATTTTTTTCTCCGTTAACTTTACATTGTCAGAATCGTTTAATATTTTACGATATTGCACTTGCGCATTCAATTCATATTGCATTCATGAGAATAAAGGAACTACTTTCTATTGTGAAAAAAACCAATTTGTTTCTGAATGAACTAAAGCAGATATTTAGTGGACAGCCACATACCAGCTGCTTTGACACATTCCGCGCTAACTTTTTTGATACAATGTTTCAGATTTAGGCAAGCTATAGACGCCATACAGGGTTCTTACAAATAATATGCAAGTTACAAGACATAAACTGTCTTCTTTAGCTGGTAATAAATATGGCAAAAAAAAAAAATACTTACAGTTTTACATCCTGAATTTCCTCAAAATGTACTTTCTTAGTTCTGCAAATCCGAATTACATGAGCCATGTAAGGGTTCTCAAGCTTTATTACACATTTCGAAATTGTACTGTAATTTCGACTATATTCCAAGTGCAATTACATCCTCGTTACTGCACTCAAAATTAAATAAACATTAAATTCCACAGCGTCTTTTCGATAATTGCAATTGAAAGACTTCATATTTTTCCCACATTATGATTTGAATCATTCAATGACAGAACAGAAACACGCTTGCCGATGTCAACACGCTTCTCCCTCGCTGCTTCAATACGATGTATTTCATGTAGAATTGGCACAGACGCTGAAATCGACGTACTTCATGTAGATAAATCCAGTCCATAATCACGAAATTTCGTCGAATCGACAAAAATACCAAAATTTATTCATTCTAGATCAAATGGAAAAGTTGTTGCAATGCGCATTCATTCACAATATGACTCCAAATTTCAATTCTAAGTAGGCCAAAACGCCATTTTCTTTCGAAACTTATGTCTAGCGCGCGACCAACTTCAAATTTATCTGGGCGGAGTTACGTGTGCATTAATAATGTTGTGTAATGATGAATCTGCGTATATTTACTTTGGAAAACATCATACATTCAGTTACTTTGTTTCTTGTAGTGTATTTTTGTTTACATATTCAAGCCTTGGGTAGAATAAGTAAATGAGCACATAATAAAAAGGTTACTGCATTTGTATGGGAAAATATGAACTCGTTTTTTCGGATGGATATACTGCACTCCCAAGGTCGTGCAGTGTACACATCCGAAAAACTCATTCATACTTTTCCCATACAAATGCAGTAACCTATAACTACAGTTTTTATACTCACTATATATTTTCACATTAAAATGGAAAGCCGAAATTTACGATTTGGTCACTTTTTAGTTGTAAATGGTAGCAACTCCAATTTATTCAAGACATTATCTCCAACATCATTTGACTCAAAATTGCATTGATTTTATTAGGCAATGTATATCCTCGTTCCATATGAGGCAAATCTCGATGAGAAGAGAGAGGAGACCACGAAATGTCCCTGTTGTTATTTGATATTTTATCAATAATTGGTTTTTAAACTTAATTTATAAAGATAACGCTTTTGCAGAGGAAAATCTAATTTCTCACAGTTTTTGTTTGCATTGTGAATTAAAATGTGGGATGGGCGACTGACCACACGAACCCTCGTTAAATTCGCCACCCGGTAGGTGTGGTGTGCAACATTACTTGTTAAATGAAGTGACCTAATCATGTATAAAGACATTATTTAATCTTCCACACATAAGAACCTTTCCGTATCCTTCTCTCTCTCTCTCTCTCTCTCTCTCTCTCTCTCTCTCTCTCTCTCAATTAAGTTAAAGCAGATCATTTGGGTAGTCAACTGTTAGACGATAATCTTCAAATCACAACATTAATTAGAACACTCGTGTTTTACTTTCACATTCCTAGCTTGAGCTTCTAATGTCAAGTAAAGGTGGACTTCGTGTATAAAACATGGATATATTCGTGTACATCCTTCATTTATATGTATCAATATTTTGAATCTGTTATTTGTGTAACGCTTTTATGTATAATCATTGTTTGATTTTTACTGTAGTGATATTTAACTTTTGTCGTGTGCAAGTCCAAAAGCATGAAAATTTTTTTGTTTTTTTTTGTTTTTTGCATTATAATTGCGAACTTCCAATTTAAATGAAAGAAAATAAAAAGAAAGAGAAAAGTGAAATGTATTGGTCAAACGTAACTTTATTGAGCCCTTCCTAGGAACTATGGGAAGGCCAAAATATTATTACCTTGATGTTTGCAAATAAATTACTAGATATGTTCCGATTCAGCCCAGTAGAAGAAGTTTACAAATGGACTGACGAAAGGACGGATGGTTCAACAAATGGCGGTACAGAAGATGGATATGATATTATTCACGACACTTTTTATAGGGGAACGTGTAGACAAAAACATATTTGATTGTGGTAGAATTAGAATTAGTTACAATATGGCTACTACTACGACTGATGCTACTAAGTACAATTACTAAAACTGTATCACTAACAGCACCGCCAGTGAAAAAAAAAATACTAGCACTAATTTTCTGCAGCGAATACAAGAACAACAATTACTACTGCTACTACTGTATTTTATAGCATAGTATTATTGTGTTTGTTGTTGTTTTTATTCCTCTCAACTTTTCCTTTTTCACATTCTTATCTTTGTCGTCGTCGTCTCCTCACCAACATCATCATTAGCAATAACAGCTTTCTAGCTCTTGTTCTTCAAATCTAGAATTATCACATATACAATTTCTGGGTAACAAATGGAATGAAAAATCTAATCGCAAAGAGATGTAGTAGCCGTTTTCATTTTGTTCGTCCATGTTGTAAATACTTTCTATGTTAAACCTTTCATGTTAAAGGTATTGTTCTTTTTTCTGGGCTACTATTGTTGTTGTTATAGGGTTTAACTCCATTTTCAGCACAAAATAGGCCAGTATAAATAGTGGAGGAAGAACCCGGGAAAACCCCGGAAAGAACTATCGACCCACGAGAAGCTACCGGCAAGCTTTCTCACATACCCACATTGGCCGAGCTCAAGACTCGAACCCACGCAGACAGAGATGATATGGCAGTGATCCGTAACAGTGAACGCTTTAGACCACTCGGCCACTCGGGGCCCTTTCTGGGCTTTATAAGTGCCTGTGTTTCTCTGACGAAGGGCTAGCCTAGATCGAGAAGTGTTGGGCTACAATAGGTGAAAGGTATGGACGTATTTGTGTTTATCTACACCTCAGCACCAACATGTCCCTTTGATACTGATTAAAAGCAAAGTTCTAAACTGTAATAAAAACCAATTTCCCAAATGTCATTAGTATGAATGTGAACACGAAGTACTGGAAGATAAAACACAGAAGATAAAATTGATAAAATTCTTCAAAATGCATATTTTCAAAAATGCAAAAAGGACCACGGGTTGTCGATAGCTAAGATGTATGATTTGGTATTTGTAGTCCTCAAGCCATATATAAAAATATCTTCACAACCGGACAAAGAGTAACGTAATGATACCGAGCGTGTGCCTGACTTAGATAAAACAACGTAATGATACCGAGTGTGTTTTTGGCATCAGTAAAACAAAGTAATGATACCGAGTGTGTTTTTGGCATCGGTAAAACAATGTAATGATACCGAGTGTGTGCCCGACTTGGTAAAACAACCTAATGATACCGAATGTGTGCCCGGCATCGCTAAAACAATGTAATGATACCGAGTGTGTGCCTGACATCGGTAATACAACGTAATGATACCGAGTGTGTACCTGGCACGGGTAATACAACGTAATGATACCGAGTGTGTGACTGACATCGGTAAAATAACGCAATGATACCAAATGTGTGCCTGACATCTGTAGCAACGTGCATTCATCGGGATCAATACTATAGCCTTGAGAGGATTATAACATTACAAAAATAAATCTATCTATATTGGTCTCATAGTAATATTGAGTGTATCAGTATACGTCAGCTTTAAACATTTCAAAATCCAAACCAGAAAACCCTAAAGTACAAAGATAGTATTGTTACGGTACTAGGCCTTACTTCAATTTGCTATGGACTTTTAAGGATTTTCAAATCAGTTTTTTTTTCTTTACATTCATATTTGTTAGAAAATGTACAGCTGCAAAATAACAAAATGATTCTTAACAGTAAAATCCTATTGAGTGTTTCTTGAATTAAACTTTAAAATGTTTACACTTATCTATTCTATTATCTGTGTTTCCATTATTGCACTTCTAAAATAATGAGAGTTCGTAAAGCGTTTGACTGTCTCTATAAAAAATCTCATTGTGTCTGTCGAGGATCGAATAACGCATTCATTTGCAAGAAAACGTATTTAAGAAAACGTGAAATTATAATACGTCTGATCAGTAGGAGATCAAGAAATATGCTACTATCGATATACTCCAATTAGCCTAGAAAAGTTATTTCCCTTCGCTTAGCCGCCCGCCGGGTGGTGTTATATATATATATATATATATATATATATATATATATATATATATATATATATATATATAATATGTATAGTCCTCCCTATCAATTGATCACTGTCTTCCGCCGTTTTACAAAACTATTCAAGAAATGACTTCGTTATCATTTAGTAAATACAATGGTTCTTTTACCGTATTCAAATGAATAGATCAGTATATCAATAAAATGTAGTAATACTTTCCTTATCATGTTATTTATCCGATTTTTATTATGTTCAATGGTATATAAATTATTTTAACTTGGTCTGTAAAACCGTAACAGTTTTCCTCATACAAAACAGAAACAAACACACACCCACCCCAACCCCGCTGAATTTACTAAACTTTTCATCACAGAATGTATAATGGAAGTATTGTTTGCAACTATTAGATACAAGGATTCATTGGTTTGAAATCCGTTTGCAAATATTAGAGGGTTGATAAAATGGCAAACTAATTAGTGCCGAAATACAAAAGGAAGAGCAGTAGCGATTTCTATTGTCTTAATAGAATGTGGTGTAACTGCCTTCTACTATCTTAACATAATGTGGTGCCGCTGTAGATTATATCACAGATAAAACATTTATCGTTGATATATAGTTTTTATGGGCATCTGATTGATAAAGAGTTCAAAATAAAAATATTAGGAAAGCAAACCAACAGTACTAATATTATATTATGATGCAAAATCTTCACAATGGTTCAAGGAAAAAAAGAAGTTGCGCATGTTTTGACCTAAAGCGAGGTCTTAATCAGATGTTAATAAAGAATATGCTAACACACACACACACACACACACACACACACACACACACACACACACACACACACACACACACACACACACACACAGCTGTACGCATTGAACATGAAGTATTTACATTTTGACACACAAAAGCAAAACTGTCAAATAAGAACGAGGAGGTCTACACTATAATAAAGTAATAACAAACAAAATAAATAACTAGATGCCATGATAGGGACCTATTATCTATGATTAAGGCAAATACATTGGATGCAAGACTCTAGCAGTATACTGCTTATCTACGTCATTGCCAGGATATTGGGTACCGTAGGGTACCATCTGTAGGGGTGCTTTATTTGTCACTTTTACATGATGGAAACAATTCAATTACGAGACACGAAGATTTGAATGTACTTACATTACAAAGGAAAGTGGTGGAAAGAGGTGGTAATAATAATAATAATAATAATAATAACAACAACAAAGTTTCCGGTAGAGCTAAATGGTTGGCTAGTTTTGTGGTGGCCTTGTTTCTGATATGTGATTATTCATTCTTTTCATTAAAGTAAGCTGTTACGCCATCATATTGGATGGGAGAATGCTTGCACATCAGGACGCAAATGACGTTATTATTAATACATCCTAGCGCATGTCGTTGAAATTTGTATATTCCTGCTTCCGCAATATAGTCTGAGTTGAACTGAGCATCGGCAGTGATTGCTTTTGTGTCCGAAACACACGTTAAAAACTCTTTGTCTGGACTGAGCCCGCTTTGAAGCATTTTTCCTACAAGGCTTTTAGTCGTTTATGTTTCTTAGCGGTAACTTGATTTATACATACAGAAGCCTGGTCCTTTCCTTTTTCCTTACTGCTTATAATTGACACAAAGTTTGTGGGTGGTCTGGGTGAGATTAGGATAAAGTATACTTAAATTTCATTTCAGCTGTTCGATGTATGGTTGGTTATTCTGTGACATAAGGACTTCATGATATCAATGAATTGTCATTTTTTACCATCCATCAATTACATTCCCTAATTCACATCAACCTTACACTCTTTAATACAAAGTAAGATAATATCTCCTCAGTCAAGTGCAATAAATATTGTATCACTTTCCTAAAATACAGTATGTCTCTAAGGTTATAATGTACACATAAATTATTATATTGACACTTTTCTTATTAGTCCATGCAAAAATGCGTTAGAGATAAACAGCAGTATCATTTTGAGAATTGCATAGATAAGGGAAACTATCTATGTCGTTTCAGGTGAGACATGTTGTTTATGTCGAAAGACATTGATGCATTTGTTCACTTGTTTGTTGTTGTTTAGAGTTTTTATTTCACGTAGAAATGCACTCCAGTTGTTCATTAATAATGACCATCTCTCTGTCTCTGTCTGTCTGTCTGTCTCTGTCTCTGTATATATATATATATATATA
>JAECUM010037152.1:0-59256 GCA_016617855.1 Megalonaias nervosa
ATATATATATAGTGTGTGTGTGTGTGTGTGTGTGTGTGTGTGTGTGATGACTATAACAGGTAGTGCATTTAGGAAATCAAACAACAAAAAACACACAAAAAAGACTTAAGTGAAACTAAATATTGGTACTGTACCTTAGAATAAACAAGCAGTCTCTGAACCGACGTGAATTTTGCTTCAGTTTCAATTAAATGTTTTAGAGTAAACTGAAAGAGTGACGTGATCTGAAAAAATAAATGGAGAAATGCCTAAATTTAAAGTTTAGAAAATAATCAAACATTGTTAGTTTGATATAGTCTGAATATTTGAAGATGGATATCGATTCCATGAGGAATT
The DNA here is from genome assembly GCA_016617855.1 of Megalonaias nervosa. Taxonomy (NCBI): domain Eukaryota; kingdom Metazoa; phylum Mollusca; class Bivalvia; order Unionida; family Unionidae; genus Megalonaias; species Megalonaias nervosa. The sequence goes on from JAECUM010037152.1 coordinate 337, forward strand.
ACTTCTTTTGAAAACCCCACTGTGTGGAACATAGATTATGCTAGTATGAATATTTACGAGTCGTTGCCAGTTACATTATAAATCATCACTGCCATCCTTGCCATCATAAATCATTATCATCATTAACCACTATTGTCATCATTAGCCGTCATTTACCATCATGGTCATCATTGTCATCATAAACCATCATTGTCATGATCATAAATCATCATTGCCATCATTGTCATCATCATAAATCATCATTGCCATCATTATCATCATAAACCATCATTGTCATCATTGTCATCATAAACCATCATTGTCATTATAATAAATCATCATTGTCACCATAAACCATTACTATCATCATTAACCATCATGTGTCATCATGCATATCATAAACCATAATTGCCATCATTAAACATCATTGCCATCATTTGTCATCATAAACGATCATTGCCATCATTAAACATCATTCTCATTATAAACCATCATTGTGATCGTAAACCATCATTGCCGTCATTGCCATGATTGTCATCTTAAACCATCACTGTCATCAAACGCCATCATTACCATCACTGTCATCATTAATCATCATTTTATCATAAACCATTATTGTCATCAAACACCATCATTTTCACCATCACTGTCATCATTAATCATCATTTCATCATAAACCATTATTGTTATCAAACGCCATCATTTTCATTATAAAGCATCATTGCCATCATTGTCGTTCTTGGCATCGTGCCTCACTTTAGTATATCTTATAAGAATCATTACAACGGGAATTGAACATCAACGGGACTTGATTCTGTTAAGCTCTTTCGTTGGCGACAAAACACTCTTTACCACCCTGACTCCTTCTTTTTATTTTCCTTAAACACAACACTTCTTTTTGACATTTCCAAAGTCCCAGTTTAAGAAAACATTTGATCAAAAAAAAAAACCCACAACAATTATATATAAGTGATCTTATAATTTCTTGAAACATTTCAAAGGTTGATACAACGTGTTAGATTTTGATACAGCAAAAACGGCAGGATGAATCCAACACAGCCGTTAAATTCAAACAACAGGAATCAATGAAAAGATTGTAGAAAATTGCCACTCAACCATTAGCTGGTACGGTACACCATCATATCGATAAGGTAAGTTTCTTACTTCAAAGTTCATAACATTGAGAGAAAAATACACAGTTCACTGTCATATCAAAGTATATTTCTTTCTTAAATTCAAATATAATATGACTTCTCACTGATAAAAAGCACCATCCATTACCATATCAAGAAAATAGTTTCTTTCTTCCATTACGAAAAAACTTGACGTCACAAAAATAATTTGTTTGAAACTTGTTCTCGAATTTATTTGTGTCTAAAGTCCTTTGCTTTATGACAAGATACAACTATCTCTACTATCTGAATACCCCTTGGCATACATAGTAAGATAAAGTGATACTCACCTGGATCGAAAAAGCCATTGCCAGACCTGCCATGGATGGTGTTAGAGTTTTGTATGTAAAAAGGACTAACAATCCTATAATTCCAACGGCAGCAGAGCTAACTAGATCTAATCTCACAGCAAGCCAGCGATTAGAACAACACAAAAGATAGAATGCAGATGAATTTGTGTCCAAATATTCGTGAAACCTAAAGAAGAAAAGAAAATGCTTAACGGACTAAGACGTGGAAAATGAAATGGAAAATATGGCTGTGAAATAAACTGACAGGCTCATAATTGCTGATTGAAGGTTAGTTGCTTAATATCTGTGTTCAATAGAAATAATCACTAAAATGTCAATGGAATTAACTAAAACAAAACAAGACAGTTTTCTTAAATAAAAATTAATAAATGTCTGTAAGACTACTTCATCACAGTTCTGCCCTACAACTTACTTCTTTTGGAAGTGTTGCCCACGTTTATAAGCATCAATGGTAAAAATTCCTTGCACCGTAGCTGTGGCGAGACTAAGAACTGGTGACCGCGTGATGGAATCCTGTCTCTTCAAATCTCTCATGCCCACTGCAAATACATTCCTTATGGCCACAAAACAAATGGACAGTGGAACGAGAGCTATCAAGAACCAAGGAGTTACGTAGCATATCATCACGGTGGCGAAGATAATAAGCAGGGAATTCTGAAGCATGATCTCTGCTGTATTGGGAAGTCTTACATCAACTGCATAATGCATGAGAGAATAAAATATGTTGTAAGTTGATATACAAAATATAATGCTCTACTGTCTGTAATTTATGTACATGAAGATTTAATGTAATAATCTTGAAAATAATTGGGACTTCATCCCTTAGGTAATGTAAATTTAGATGGTATGGGAAGATACGGAATGGTTTGAAACGGGGTATGTTTGTTATGTTATTATCTCTATTGAAACAAATGGATGCTAGATTTAAGATACTTGATGTCTCAATTATATCGGCACCGCTCGCATCAAATGACAACGAAACAGTTAGATGTTTTAGAATAATGAGAGGGAGAGACTGATAATACTTTGAAGGAAAGAAAGAAATAAAAATAAGAATTTCTAAGCATTGAATCCACCCAGTTTCACTCCTATGAAATATTGCAATTGAAATGTCTCTGCAGCAATGTGCAACGTTGTAACTCCAATTTAATCCTTATTGACAGGAGACGTTTATAAGGAAACTTTATATTCTTTAACAAATTACCGTCGTCTAAATCCGAAGAGAATCGGTTTACAATCCTTCCAACTGGCGTGGTATCAAAGAATTTCATTGGACAGGACAAAATCTTTCGGAAGACGTCATTGTGAATGCTGCTGGAGGCACGGAATGTGACCTGTGATGGTAAGTTGAAGCAACTGGCTTTACATTGGTTTTGATGTTATATTACTGATCCATTGGCAATATATATATATATATATATATATATATATATATATATATATATATATATATATATATATATATATATAAAGACGGTGGATTTCTTTCTTGCCTTTGAAAAAGACTCATTAAGAGTCGAAAGCGTTCAGGCTAGTTAGATACTAGTTTTGCACTGTTCGTTGTCAGTTAATTGCAGTTATCTTAATCAATCCCTGACCAACGCGATCCCTTGCTGGATCCAGTGCATTTGAAAGGACTGTTATTCGCCATATGATTTGTATTCTTTAGATTATCAACCTCGTATGGCACGATCTACCTTTGGTGTGATGTAACACCCTTTCAGTTCTGTATTTTATGTCGTGTTAGTGTATACGTTGCAATGTTTTCCTTCTTGTACAGCCATGCACAAATGAAATTATTTATATTTTGCAGCCGACACATTTTCTTTTAAATAATTCTCTAAATTTGCTTAATAGCCTATAATTACTACTATGACAATGAAATATCTGGGATATAAATTTCGCCTACTTAAAATGAACATAAAACAACAGATGTCCTTATCGCTCGTCGATTTCTAGGTCAGTAAAGATATTTTCAAGCATCCGCAACAAGCTGAAATAAATTAGTTGAAACATAATAAATTTAAAGGTTTAATTCCTGTAGAAACAGCCATGTAAACTTTTGCAAACGCAACGGATTTTGTGTTTTATTTGTTTGTCTTGTCTGTGTTTTGTATTTACCTTTGAAAAGACTCATTAAGGGTCGAAAGCGCTCAGGCTAGTTAGATACTAGTTTTGCACTGTTCGTTGTCAGTTTATTGCAGTTATCTTAATCAATCGCTGACCAACGCGATCCCTTGCTGGATCCAGTGCATTTGAAAGGAATGTTATTCGCCATATGATATGATATATATATATATATATATATATATATATATATATATATATATATATATATATATATATATTGCTGCTTCACAGTGATCCTAAACTAAGTTACGGTGAAGAGCAAAAACCAGCAAGTTTTGTAAAATTGAAATAAAATGTTTATTTCCCTAGAACACAAAGTGAAAATTGAAAACAACGGACAGTATTGCGAATTAAATCCCAAATAGTCCTAAAAGTTATATCACAAGTCCAGATGTATGAAGTTCTCACTGAATTCAAGTGGTGTTCCAATTCTAATTTTGAACGTGCTGATGAGCATGTATTCTCCAATGTGCTAATGTGCCAATGACCTGGAGAATGATGATATGCTAACAGTCGTTTGATGTGTCACAATAATATAATTCAATGTGTCCTTGTCTGAATTCATTATAATTACAAATTAATGTTCCAGTCCAAGAAAATAACTAAGCACTTTGTAACTCCAGTGGATAATATAAGACTAATTCTGCTTCGGTTAAGGAAAGAATGAGTAATTTTTCAAGTAAACAGGATTATATACGCCACTAGTTGACCTAGGACTCAATTAACATTTTATGGAAATACTCTGTCAACTTAATGGAATTTCCATTCTAAACATTTCTAAGGTCATAATCAAAACTATAAATATGTTTACCATTAATAATGATCTGAATATTTAATCCACAACCATAGAGAAAGATTTACCAATGTATTATGTTGGTTACGAAAAAAACGAAATAAATGTTACTGGTCAGGTACGTCATGAACGTGATGTTGGACAATCTCAAAAACAAAAACAAAATACAGATATTCATAGCAGGCAGTCTTTAAGAAAAGCCAACAAACATTAGAAATTAGATATGTTTAACAATATAATATTGACCACATTTGACGGTTAAGCGCATTACCTGTGAGAAATCATTATTATACACGTCGATAATGGGCTAATGGGCATTCTTGTGCCTTGTTATAAGATACGTTATACAAGCCTAGCACCATTTTTATAAGTCTATGATATGACTCAGCCGGGATTCGAACCTGCCACTTCCCGCATCCGAGGCGGACGCTCTATTCAGTTAGGCCATCGGAGAGGTCTCTGTCATAATCTATTTAATACACTAAACTGCTTCCTATTTTATATGTATTATATTAATCCAGCACCTCGGACATTAAGTAAATAAATAAACAATATATATATATATATATATATATATATATATATATATATATATATATATATATATATATATGCATGTGTGTGTGTGTGTATTTTTTTTGATTGAAATACTTTTTACCAGGAATAACATATTTGGTTGCTATTTCTGACAAGATCTTTAATACATGCCATAAAAAATGTGTGCAAAATCTGTTCCTATGAGTATCATTTGAATGACTGAATCTTTTGTGTGATTCCTTTCATGGATTTAAGAAATAACGACTTGAAAAGAGGTATCTATTTCAAGAGATAAAGATATGTTTCATAAGCATCAAGTTTGACAGTAACACTCAAAGCATGTATTTATCTTTTTTGGATATGTACATGTTTTCAAGTCATTAGTACGGTTCTGAAACGAAAAATATTCAGCATTATCTTGCACACACTGACTACACTCTGTATCGATTGTATTAGATATGTACTTCCATTGCTCCATGTGTGATAAAGGGAGACGAAACGTGTGCATATTAGAACAGATAATCTGAAGTTATTACCAAATATTGCATGCACGTTCTTTCTCAATTTAATGACATTAAAGAGCAACGCAACATATTTTGCTAGTTACGTTTTTGTTATATTAATTCACGAACGAAATGAACAGAGTGCTTATGCGTCAATTAAATTAAATGTTTGTCATAGTTCTTGGAAAACAAAAGACAACTGATTACCAAAACCGTGAGATTTGATAATTATGTTAATTGTTACATGAGCAGGATGAAATAAAGGATTTTAGTGTACAAAATGAAATAATTGTCTTGCAAAATTGACTTGTATACTTCATTCGATTCAAAATCAAATGTATGAAGTAACGGACTGAATAATAAGGGCATATATGTGTATATTCATGATTATACCACAACATAATTAACATAGGTGGTGATGTGCCACAACCTAATTAATATATAATCATATTGACATACTAAAACCTACTTGTCAAATTTGGTTTTGTTTTATGTACTGCTAATAAAGCGTTACCTTGTCAACAAAGTTATATATTTATTAAATACAGAAATGCATCAGGGTTAATTGTTTAATTATTGGGTGCCTGTCAGTAGCTTTCTATTTATTTATTTTTTCCTCTTCTTTTTTAATATTTTTGGAATGGTTTGCAATTGCCTCATTATCTGAGTTATAGTCTAAATAGAAGGAAAGTTAACTTCCTTGTTCAAACATACCTTCATGTACACGTATGCTCGTATTGCTGTGATACACAATATAATGACCGCGCACAGACCGTAGATAAGGGCATAAAAATGCATGTTCGGATGACCTGCTATACTTGTTCTTACAACAGTTGTGTTTGATATATCACCTGTAGATCCATTCATTATCTGAAATAAAAATGCATTTACATTCCATTGTTTCATACTTAAATCCTATTTCATGGAGTTGTGCGCCTGCTGTACTATCCAAAATTGCTAGTGATCAATTTATAGTCAAACAGTTTACATTTCCACTTATTCCACGCACTTCTCGGAAGTTCGACAATTGCTAACATTTATTTTAATCTGAATTATATTTAGTTGAATTAAACGTATAAAACAACCGCCTAAATCTGATGTTTTAGTACAATAATGTGCAACTGTAGAAAGAAAACAAAGCTCAAAGTTAGATGGACTAGAAACAATTCAATAGCCAATGTCTAGAGTACACTGAGTTCAAGAAACATGGATTTAGATTTTTATCAAGCACTCACCACGACACCATGGTCAAACCAGTAGGATAGCCACCATTTCGTTACAGTCTGCGATCCTATAGAGATGGCAAATGCGAAAAGAGTGAAAAAGCAAACAAGGATTCCTCCAGTCGCCTTTATGTATTCCCTGTAAACACGCAACTCCACACTCCCTCGATGCCTTTCCTCTTGAACGGTCAGCTTTGCACCTGTACACAAGGAAACGAAAAAACTTTTATATTTTTATTTATTTTCAAATGAGCAAATGAGACAATGGATGTCTATTTGTAATTTCTATCACACATGAATAAAAATCTTGCAAAAAGGATACAAATTGAAGACTGAACGGATTGTGAGTGAGCCTATTTATTTGAATTTAAGTTTGATAATATCTACTACTTTTTACTCTCAAATCAGCGAAAACTGTCTGAAAGAGCCTCCTCTTTGACAAAATAAATTGGACTGTCAGCTCATATTTTATTCAATTAACTATGGATTATATAGGCGACCTGCACGTTAGGTGATCGATACGTCATTGTTATGCATTTCATATGGTTTGCATAAGGCAGAAAGTGTATATCAGAAAGGTTAGTCGAGTAGCTCTATTTTCATTCCCGTTATACTGTCTGCATATCAGAAAGGTCAGTCGAGAAGCCCTATTTTTCATTCCGTTATATAGTCGTCTACATTCAACATGATTAAACGTGTAGCAAATATTTTCCTCTACCTTTGACAGATTCAATTTCACCATCTCCATCACTAATTTGGCTTTGGGATGAGATTTCAGATGCGTCACTTATTTGCCTTATCATGGCCATTTTTTCTGTGATTGGTGGTGACCCAGAAGTTTCGACCGTCCCGGCTGCTCCACGAGAATAAAGTCTATCCCTCGCTGATGCAACAGATTGAGATCTTTCTCTGTCTGGAACTGAGAAAAAGTATTTCAAATCCGAAACTATGACTGTTCATATTAGAAGCTTTCCTAAGCACAAAGTTATTCAGACATCTCGATAGAGTTGAAAAATGGACAACTTGGAAGCTGCATGTTTGCGTGATAGAAACAAATCAAACATTATATATTCCTCCCATTTCCAGTAATGTCTCATCTATATGCCAAAACTGACAAACGTGAGACAAAAATATTGTGATATAATAATCTAGCATTTTTAATCTAATGTGTCTGCAACGTGAATTCATTCCGTTTACCCTTCATAATCATCTGCTTCTAAATGGTCTCACATATAAATTTAGACTGTTGTATGGACAGGTACATTTTAAAAAACACGTCAGACGTGTTTTTAAAACAACCAAATAAAGATATTTCTAATTCATTATGTTTGTTTGTAATTCGTTCCTATATTCCGATACTATTATCATAAATACATCATTTTATCATGATGGCATTAGCATTATTAACAAGTGATGGCCATGTCAAAAACTAAACTATATACATCCTTTCTGCTGTCAAGCCTAGATTACAAAAATACTTACTGCTTCTGACAAAAATACTGATTTTCAGGAACAAAACCTGATTTTTAAAATATTAATGCATATGTAACTATTTACAACATCTACAACCATCAGTAAAGTAAGACAGTACCTTAATTATTTCATGTCTAAGATGATGCACGTGTATCACTCTTGGACCTTAAGGGTAACCTGTTCCATTCGGGTGCAGATTCAGAAGATGCAAGAATGCTACACACACTAAGACACAGGCTGTTTATAGAAGACTTTTCGATATCTTGTTTGTTCATTATTATCGATACCATTTTACCATCTTTCACTGATGATCTGAATTCAAGGTTCTCTCTAACATTTATAAACGTCGCAAGTTCAGGCGGGTTTGTTGATTATGAAGTAGAAAGCTCATGTTTGTTAGCTTTCTCGTGCTGTTTTATGTCGGGGCACCTCCATGCTCATTACCGAAATCACAATTATAATTTGCAAAAGATAATTTTTCTCCTTTACTAAATGGTGTCACAAATCTAAACAAGACGGCACAATTGTTCTTCCAGTTCTGTTTTCTTTTCTTTGCTGGAGAAAATTCTGAATTTTCTGCTTTCCTTTCATACATTACTAGAAGTTGAATAGTACGAAAGATGAGATACAGTGACAGTGATAGCGGCAAATGCTTTGCGCAGTCCAATATTGTGGTTAAAGATTAGCATAGTAGACTCGATTTCGAATTAACCAATCGTATTTTAGAACTCTGTATCCCTATATACATGCGATACTTTCTCTCTCAGAATGGAACCGAGTTCTCGTTCTAAACAGTTCTAAACAGAAAATTAAAGGAAATTTTTAATTTGTTTTTTTAAAAAACAACAACTAATTTTCAACAAGAAAAAAACTTACACCCGTATTCAGGTCCGAAATACGGGGCAAATACAAAAAAAAAAAACAACAACAACAAAACAGGACATTTGGCAGCTATGCTATTGCTTGACGGTGATGGTTCTACTATACGATTTTCACACCGGTCTTCTGTTTCAGAAGACGTGGCCCATAATCACAACGTATGCAATGAGATGACCCATAGCACATGCACGCTATATGCTGGGCTCATCATTCAATTTGGTTTGCTGTTTGAAGGCTCCAGAGCACTGAGAGAGTTTTATAAAAATTGTTTATCTTTTGTCGAAGCGAAACTTAAGAGGTAAACCATGCACACACGGAGGGTGAGTTTTGTATAGGTGGAGAAGATTTGTTTATGTGAAGTTCTAATTAAGTTCGTAAATGTGATGAGCGTTTAACCAAGTGTACCTGCATCAAATTCGGGCGGGAGTTCCTCCGAGTCCTCCTGTTGGGTGTAGAACGTTTGGATAAGTCCGGCATACTCTCCACCTGTTGCCATCAAATCCTCGTGGGTACCACTCTCAGAGATCTTCCCATTTTGAACGAACATAATGTTGTCACACTTGTTCAAATACTAAAGATAAATATGATAATAAAAAAATCAAATTCTAATAAAGGGATGCAACCAGATGCATGAAAGAAAGATAATTGAATAAATTTAGTAGCGGAACCGTTATTACGATAGAAGACTATCACTTGACGACTAGTTTGTGCGCTATTAATAATAAACGAATATGAAGACAAAAATCTAAAGATGGAACACGCTATGAACACACAGAACCTAGAGTAAGTTTTTGTCCCCATAATTTTAAATAACGCCTTACAAGTCTTTAACTCAATAGCTTAACTACAGAACAAATGGTTTTAAAATCTGGGAGGGTTGTACAGCTTACGCATTAACATCTCTATGCTGAAAATGGAGAATCATAAATAGCTCAAGTAAAATCTGCTCAAACGGTATATGTGTTTTCGTGTTAAGATCTGCAACTATCACCTTTCATAACAGGAAGTATTGCAACTGTGGTACTAAGAGAAACAAATACATCTTGATCAGAAAATATCGCAAATGAAATTTGCAGTTGAAAGTTTAAAAAATTAAAACGAACCTGCAGTTGATGGGTGACCAGGAGAACCGTCTTTCCTTTCAGGACTTTTTTGATGCACTCAGCAAATATGTGAGATCCTATGTGTGTGTCCACTGCGGACAAAGGATCATCGAGGAGATAGATGTCTCTGTCACTATATACAGCCCGAGCTAAGCTAACTCTCTGCTTCTGTCCTCCACTAAGATTTATTCCACGCTCACCTATCTGAGAGAAAAAAATTATACTTACTCTGCCGGAATTCCATTCTCTCCAGCAGTCGTTTGTGAAAAAATATGGACGAAGTTTAAAAACAAAAGGTATATTTTAAACACAAATGAAGCGCAGAATCTAACGAAATAAGATTAGAAACGAATACAATTGTAAACCATGATGTCAGAAGGCTGTCTGCCAAAATTAGTTAAAACTGGTCTAGTGCTTTGTGAGACGAGTTGAAACTAGTAATTGTTAAGCATGAAACATGACGGACAAAGGATTCAGGGCTTTATCATAAGATCATTTGGGCTTGGAGCCAGATAAGCTAACCAAACAAGAGTAAGCAACGGTACAGTATACTCTCGCCATATCAAGTAATTTTTCTGAATCCACTTTTTCTTTTAGTCTCACTGAATATAGCCTTTGACCTACTTACAAAAAAACGACAGGTACATGTCTTGTCTAAACTGCAAACCATCCATAATGGTTGGTTTCGAATTGTGGTCTAAAGCTAAAGGCATATGATTTGAGTTATTCTGTGTAGAACGCCTTCCTTCATGGAGTCACTTAGGCCTAGACCGTTGGCCTTTTAATCCAAAAATTAACAGATGTCTTCCTGTCTAAAATTGAAGCCATTCACAAATTTTAGTCATGCGTGCTGTACATAACTTAAATAAATTCGTGAAATCGTGTCTTGTTTTTCAGTTACGTGCCCTCGTTCTTTGCGATTTTTACTCTGAAACGAATATGCACTTCCCTTGTCTCAAGTGCAAGTCGACTTCAATATTTTGTCAAATAATCTGATAAGAAGAACTCATAATTTCTTGTGTAAACGACTTTTCTTCTTCTAGTCACTTGGACCTTTAAATACAAGATCGACATTTGTGTTTCTTATCTCAAATGCAAGCAATTTACAAGATTGGTCAAGGCATCTAATATACAAGTCAAGTCACTGTGCGGAAAGTATTTTCATATTTTCAGAGGCTGTAACCTTGACTTTTGATGTTTTGAGCCCAATATCGATAGCTTTCATCCTTACCCCAAATGCAAGCTACTTTGGGAAATGTACATTGTAGAGAACTCGACTCATTTATTGTGAGCGAAATAGGGAACAGACAGACGAACGGATAGAAGTCAAAACAATATATGTTCTGCCGTATAAATAGGTATTGATGAGCTTTGTCGACAAAGGTAGGTAAAATAAGGTCTATGAAAAGTAGGCAATGTTGAAAACAAAAGAGCCTCTGGAATGACTGAACTTGCTACTTTGGTGGTTAAATAAAGATCATTCTGAGTAATGAAAATAATGCACAGCACTATCCTCGTTCTGATCGATGAATACCTCACGATTGTTTCTTCCGTAGCAAGGATACATTTCATTAGTCCGATAAATCAACCCCACCTCCAATCTGTGTTGACACTGATGGACGATATGTGGGTCAGATTTCGCCTGTTCATTCAAATGTGCAATTTTGCTGCATGCAGATCTTTCTGGAACAAACCTGCGTACACTTTAGACACAAACCGGTAGCTAGTAACAGTCATATCTAGCGCGAAATTAAAAATGGCCACAGGACAGAGGATTGTGATATTCCACGTGGATCTGCAAGTCACCAAAAATAGGATTTGCTCCGGAAATGTAATGAACATGTCACCAAAACAACCCTTCATCTGAATATTGCTCCACAGCCGCAAGAAATACCGGTAAGTGTATAAAATGTACACCGATGTGTGCAGCCAAAATTGACTGCGAACTTTTGCAGGTTGTAATGAATAGGCGATATCAGCCCCTTAAACGCCAAACAATATCATTACGGGCGAGGGGCCGATTTATCGGCCTAGCACTTCATGTACTCTTATCAAAGATTGCAGATTTCAAACAGTGATATAACTTTAACTTTAATCTTCTTTTTTACATTTTTATTTTATAAGTGTAATACATGTTATATATATATATTCACAGATCATACCTTGTGATATCGATGATTTTATAGGGAAAGGATTTTAGGATGATGATATGGACTTTATATTAATCTGAAATAAATAAAAGGACCAAGAAAACACTAATACATTATCAGCGAAATTATACTTTTGTTGGTTGAAATATTTGAAACATTAGACTATAAGAAATGTAGTATTTGGATAGTTTTAGTTCATTATGAGCATACTTGTATAGATGAAATATTTTCATTTCGTTTCCAATTTTTAAAGCTAGTATTCATTCTGGGGAAATGAGGTTAAGAGTCAAGTATTAGCATAAGCGTGCCTCTATTAAATCGCCATCCACGAATGATCTGAAGTCCTCCTTGAGACAGCAGGCTTCAGCGATAGCATCGTACCTATGGTACATAAAAATGTTTGCAAGTCACTAAATATACGAGGGGAAAATGATCATATTGAGCATAAATATTAATTGACGTCTCATTTGGATTGCATGATAGTGAATATTGTTTTACAAAATAATTAGTCAACTGAGAAAAATATCAAAAATGTGCACCTGTTCGATTTTATTTATTGATAGCATATATTCCTTGAAATATACGGATTCTTGTGTGCGAAGTTTTGCACAGAAATTCAAAGTCTATCCCCAGTTCTTTGGCACACGTTTGCACAGAGTAAGCCATCTACAGTCAATACTGTTTTATGACTAGTTACTACGTAACTAAATTATATGCCAAGTTCTAACGAAAAAAAAAATAGTTTGAAATACTCAAAATCGCTACTTAAGCAGCATGTACCATTCGTATCTTTGAGTACGGATGACATCACAAAGAGACATACCTCATACAAGATGAAAGTATCCTGATCATGCAAAAGTTAAAATTCATCTTAACCGTATTATTCTGTTTGATAAGCATACATTTGTCAAATCAGGGTAAGCATTCACAGTAAACAGGAAACTTAACGAAATTTAACTCGTTTATTTTACAATCCATACTTTAAAAGATATAGGTAAGGGACATTACTCTACCTGTATCAAGACAAAAAATTGAGATTAACCTTTTTTGGTCATATTCCTCTCCAAACAGAATGTTTTCCCTGATACTGGCATTCATAATCCATGCCTGCTGAGCCACGTAAGCGACACTTCCATCCATGGCTACTTTTCCAGATCGATGAATCATCTGTGAGGATTTTGAGATGCAGTTTTGTATCAAATAAAGTTCAGTTAAGGATACACCATAAAACAGGAATAAAGAGAAAAAATTTGGAAAACACAGAAAACTTAGACAAACACTATAAAATACAGATTAAAGCTGGTTTATTGTTGTTCACAATAATTTGCCGTAAAAATGTAAACCTTGAAAGCATTGCAAATAAAGTGTTAATAAGGTTAGATATGTAAAATCACTTTTAAAATTGTATGCTCGGCTATATTAATGAAATTGACAGGAATACAATCATAACAGAAAATGAATGTGAAACTTACTGATGGATAACCGTACAAAATAATCCCATTGTTTTCGAACTTGGATTTAGCAAAGTTTCAGATAGAATGAAAAATAAATAATACTGTGACGGTAACATAATATATTTGTTATGTTTCTTACGTACTTTTAAAAACAGTATCACTGGCGTTTATGCGGGATACAAATGGGGTTCCACACTCTTCAGGGATACGTTAAAATAGAGACACTTACTCGTCCCAGTAAAGCACACAATAGTGACGTCTTTCCAGATCCAACAGCACCGCATACTCCAACCAATTTGCCCTGTAACATAAACCAATTCAAGGGCATTAAACTGTTTCATTGTAACCGTTTAATGTTTGATCTGAGTATATGCGCACTTTCAATCCGTATAATCGCTTAGCAAATCCAGAATGGAACTATTTAGGTGATATTATTGACGTCCTCGTTTCGATGTTCATCGAAGCATCGAACTGAACATTGTATATACATGTAAATTTATTCTAAGTTCTACTCACTTGGTACATAAGCATATCTTATGAAAGCACACAAGTGTGTTCGTGCTTTGTTATTCATCAGATTTAAGATCTGGTTTGGTAAAGAATAAGAATTAGTCTGGACCGCTTCATATCGCAACGCCATATCTAACTGGTTCTTTGCAGTTTAGTCAATATATCTTACATTCTTCTCAGCTGCTGATCCGTGTTGTAACATGCTGGTTGCGAGATTGAGTCAATCCAGTACTGTAAATGCCGAATATTGCCATATTTTATATAGTGCAGACACGTAGCAAAAATCCCATATAATCTTAAGTAGTGTCCATTGTCCTTTCTTTCGCGATTATTGACGTTTCACTGCAGTAGGTTAAAGTGTAGGTAGTACCACTATTGTAATTCAGAGAAGTTATAACTATTGTACAATAAGCAAATACAGCGATATAAAATCCTTTTAACTAAAGGAGGAGGTAGGTATATAGTTGTTAAATTAGTACGATTTGGAATATTCTTAAACAACAAGCATGGTCTGAACAACAGTAGTATTCCCTATCGACACAACCATGCAGGACATATTTGTATACCTTTTCAACAGTAATAGTAATATTTGCGATGGAAGATGCTGTTGGATGATCAGTTATTGCTGGTCCATTTGCATGATCATGACCAAACAAACCCTCCATCTCATTTATTGTGCCTTTCTCTTTGTGGCTGGGGTCGTGTTTTACCATCTCACTCTTGTCTAGAAACGAAATACAGCATTAAAATTAAATTCAGTCATTTTGTATGATAATATTAAATGTTAAGTGATTATTTTTTTATTATGTGCAGGGTTTCCTAGACACAGGTGCATGTTTATTGTAAAAATACGTATTTTTGGCAATTCAGAAGGAAGACATATTTGGCATTTTCACTAATGGATTTCACTACAGTACCATCGGAGATATACACAAAGCTGCAACTTTTAAAAATGTTCGTGGGCCATTAGATTCGTACACAGTTTTAAACAGCCTTGCTGAGTTCCCTGTTGTTAGCTTAACAGTTTACGACATTCTGTCTCAATGAGAGGGATACATCTTTAGTATAATGCTAATAAAAGTATTTGTACAAAAATGACTATTTCTCTATGATAATTTTTATCATAAAAAACAAGGTTATCCACTAGCAATCACTCTGGATTTTTTATATTTGTATTTTTTATATCTGAGGATGTCTCACTTGTGTTTGGTTTTGCGTCGTCCAGTTGTTGCGATTCCCATGAAAATGTTGCCTTATTCATAACTATAGCAAACTTCTCATCAGCTACACTCCATTTTGGCGCCTGCATCTCCTCCATCAACAATATGTCCTGGTATCAAAACAAATAAAATATAAAAAAAATTAGCAACGTATGAATGAATGAATAAATCCATAAATTTTGCTGTCCAGATAATGGAGTAAACCGTTGAAGACATAAAATCAAAGTGTAAATTTGTATAATAATTCTTATTATGAATGCTTCCTCTCTCTCTCTCTCTCTATATATATATATATATATATATCAAGCACTTGATACAGTAAGGTATCGTGTGTTCAGTACTGATTGTGATAAAACTAATTTCTAAGTAGTCTAAGATAAAAACTACTTGCAACATATGACTTCGACCAACTAGGGGCGACACCTAATTTTCAAATAATGCTTCCATTATGCATAATCATTTAAATTTGTCTTAATTTTTAAAATGTAGTACTATATTTTGTGTTAATTTCGTGTCTTTTAAATTGTAATTGCCTTCCACAAAGATTAATTAGAGTCGAAAGCGCCCCCAACTAGTTAAAAGCTTGTTTTTGCACCATTCTTTGTCAACACTTCTTCGTTCGTCCGTCGAGTCGACGAGGACCACTCTAGTCATCCGAGGGTTGTAGGGGCTGGTTCTGTTCTGTGTGTGCGCAGGTGGCTGATAAGGCCAATCCTTGCACGGAAGGTTCGTTGGCATAAAGGACAAGGGATGAGTGAGACATCTCCAGGAGGGTTGATGGCACGCGCTTTTCTGGCTTGCCTCTTCAGCTCCGCTGCTGCTGTCCTGCTAGATTCACACAACTTGGAGCCTTTGTGCACGGAGGAACGCCATGTGAGTCGATCACTGGCTGCTTGCTCCCATAAATCAGGTTTTATGTTGAACGCTTTCAATGCAGCTTTCAGATTGTCTTTGAAGCGTTTCTTCTGACCTCCATGGGATCGCTGTCCTTGCTGTAGCTCGCCATAGAAGAGTCTCTTAGGCAGCCGGTGGTCTGGCATGCGTACAACGTGTCCCGCCCAGCGTAGCTGAGACTGCATCAGGATGGTGTGGATGCTGGGGAGATCAGCTTGGGTGAGTACCTCAGTGTCTGGAACCCTGTCCTGCCACTTGATGTTCTGGATTTTTCTGAGACTTGTTGTATGAAAGTGGTTCAGCTTCCTGGCGTGGCGTTGGTACACCGTCCACGTTTCGCATGCGTAAAGTAGTATGGGGAGCACAACTGCCCTGTAGACCTTTAGTTTGGTCTGGATGCTGATGCCTCTTCTATTCCAGACGTTGGTATACAGTCTGCCAAAAGATGCGCTTTCTCTGGCAATGCGGAGGTTCACCTCGTCGTCAATAGTTACGCTCTGTGACAGTGTGCTGCTAAGGTAGGTGAAGCGGTTCACTACGTTGAGTTTTTGGCCGTTGACGGTGATGTTGGGCTCAACATAGGGCTTTCCATGGGCAGGCTGATGCAGGACTTCAGTCTTCTTGGTAATGATGGTGAGACCGAAGCTTGTGCAGGAGCTGGAGAACTTGTCAACGCTGCGTTGCAGGTCGGCTTCTGAGCCAGCGTTGAGGGCGCAGTCATCAGCAAATAGGAAATCCCTGATGGTGTCTGTCATAACCTTGGTTTTCGCTTGAAGCCTCCTGGGGTTGAACAGTTTTCCATCTGTACGGTACCTGATGCCGACTCCAACATCTCCGTCTCTGAAAGCATTAGTCAGCATGGCGGAGAACAATAGACTGAATAGTGTCGGTGCCAGAACACAACCCTGCTTGACGCCATTGGTTACTGCGAATGGCTCAGATGTCTGTCCATTGTTCTGGACTCGTGCCTGCATGCCGTCGTGGAACTGCTGCACCATGGATATAAATTTTCCCGGGCATCCGTATTTGGCCATTTCCTTCCACAAGCCTTCTCTGCTGACAGTATCAAAGGCCTTTGTCAAGTCGACAAAGATTGAGAAAAGGTCTGCGTTTTGCTCCTGACATTTCTCTTGTAGCTGCCTCTCAGCAAACACCATGTCAATGGTCCCACGCTTTTTCCGGAATCCACACTGGCTTTCTGGTAGGAGTCCCTGGTCAAGGTCTGTTGTGAGGCGGTTCAGTAGGATTCTGGCGAGTATCTTTCCTGCGATTGAGAGCAAGGATATACCCCGGTGGTTGTCGCAGACCTGGCGGTTCCCTTTGCGCTTATACAGGTGGATTATGGAAGCGTCTTTGAATTCCTGGGGAATCGTCTCTTGCTGCCACATCAGTGAAAACAGCTGGGGGAGCCTTTCTATCAGAGCTGTACCCCCTTCCTTGTAGACTTCAGCTGGAATGGAGTCTGAACCAGGGGCTTTGCCACTGGAGAGCAGACGTATCGCTTTCTGTGTCTCGAGCAAGGTTGGAGGCTCACCCAGTGCTTCGTTGATTGGTAATTGAGGGAGACCACTGATGGCATCATCGTTGGTGGATGAGGGGCGATTCAGGATGCTGTCAAAGTGTTCAGCCCAACGTTCAAGAATCTTCTCTTTGTCAGTAATTAGTGTGTTCCCGTCTGCGCTGAGAAGGGGGGGTGATCCAGAGGATGTAGGTCCATACACTTCTTTCATGGCGTTGTAGAAGTTCTTCATGTCATGGCTGTCTGCATAGCACTGGATCTCATCAGTTTTGTTGCTCAGCCATGTATCTCGCATCTGGCGGAGTTTCTGCTGTACAGTTCTGCGTATATTGTTGTACGCATCTTTCCTGGAGGTGGACTTGGGGTTGTTGAGGTAGGTTTGATGGAGGCGGTGTTTTTCATCCAGCAACTGCTTGACCTCGTCGCAGTTCTCATCAAACCAGTCTTGGTGCTTTCTGCTTGAGGGTCCTAGGATTTCAGAGGCTGTGCTGTAGACCATCTCTCTGAATGCCGCCCAGTCGGTTTCCACATTCTGATTGTCCAGAGGGGTGGATTTCAGACGCACTTCCAGAGCATCCACAAGAGACTGTTTGGTACTGGTGCATTTCAGCTTGGTGATATTTAGTCGTTTAGGAGCCTTCTTTCCGAGTGGGCGTCTTTTGGGCTGAATGCGGATGTTAAGCTTGGTGATGATGAGGCGGTGGTCTGTCCAGCAGTCGGCGCCGCACAAGGACTTGGTCACACGCACATCCTGCCTGTCCCTCCTCCTGACAATGACGTAGTCGATGAGATGCCAGTGCTTAGAGCGAGGGTGCATCCATGAAGTCCGGTTACGGGTAGGGAGGCGGAAGACTATTGGTGGTCAGCAGTTCATGCTCGGCGCAAGTCTGGAGCAAAAGGAGGCCGTTGCTGTTATAGTGACCCACTCCGTGCTTTCCTAGCACTCCATCCCAGGCAACGTGATCACAGCCTACTCTCGCATTGAAGTCACCAAGAATGAGGAAGTGTATTGTCAACACACACACACACACACACACACACACACACACGCGCGCGCTCTTTGTCAGGGGAAAAAAAACTTGAATATACAAAACAAACACTTAACACAAAATCTACGAAAAGTTCTATAATCCTACACATCGGAATCGCTAGGGGGCGATTTACAAAAAGAAATATAACAATACAGAGTTGTGCAGAAATAATAGACGAGTGGGATCTTGTGTCTATCGCATAGCAAACCAATATGTTTTGACTTAATTCTAAGTTGTGAACAAAGGAAGAAAACAAAGCGTTAATTATATTCCGGCAGTTATACAAGGAGGCTCTGAAAGAAAGATGTTGAGATAATTGTGTGTCGTGATGATAATAATAATAATAATAATAATAATAATAATAATAATAATAATAATACAATAAAATCACAAAACAAATGTAATTACTTGGTAGATAATAGCGCACAATTAATGACTGGCTGTAAATTTGACAAGGCTGCAATGGGATGTTAATTTTTTTCATTTGAGCCAAATTCTCCACGAGTTTTCAACTGCGGTATCCAGTATCGTTCCTTATATGTACGTTCTACGCTATACATTCTCACCTGATATCTTTTAAATGAAACGGATGCATCTGCCAAAGACCTCACTGCCATCGGAAGGACTCCAAGGGACATGCGCATGGAATTGAGGACAGCGACAATTGTAAATGCCTGTAACGATTGATTCAGTTTTAAACTAAACTGAAAATATCGACTGGTAGTTCTATCTGATATTTACTGCTTTGACTTTATGGCATGTGTGCATCAGATTGAAGATACAGTCTATGCAAATTAGTATTAACTTAGTAATAAATGCATTCGCTCACCAGAATTTTATTAAATATCCAGACTTATCACAGGACGTCATGGGGTCTTTCAACCCGTTCAGATAATTTATATGCTAACGAGTGAAATATCACCTCATAATTTTATACTATTTAAGGTCGTCATATAATGAGCGAAAGGCTTGCAAAAGATATAAATCATTAAATTTGCTTCATACATTTCGTACGAACTGTTCTGAGAGAAGGTGTAATGCTTAAAAGGGTCGTTATTATTATTGTTAAATCAGGCATAAACAACTAAAACTGATACAGACAAATAAAGAAATCAGTTTATAGTGAAAAGAAACCTCGGCTGGAGTAAGGTCGTTTCCTGTCATCACGTAACCAAGGAAGGTGAAGACAGCTGCCAGAACTGGCACCATGGGAACAACAGCCCGGCTTATGCTACTGGTGTATGCAGCCTTCTCAAGTACGGCGCGCTCATTGGCTCGAATCTCTAAGACAAGACAAATCAAAAGTGTCTATTTTGCTTTTAACAACAAATAGTCTTCTATTTCTTATTTCAGTGTATCTCTATGAGAATAGGTCTTCACTATCCCAAAAATAGTTTTTAGGGTTTCACATGTTCTAAACCTACCAATGATATCGAAAACTTTCAAATTTCAAGTTAAAACATAGTTTATTGTTTATATTTCGGATTGTTGATATCTTATTGGTTTCCACAAAGTGCCGAAACAAAATTATGAAACATATCCCAAGACTGTTGTATTCGGTCTAAACGACTTTAAAATTACATCAGGGCGATTGTAGGCCAAAATCATAGAGTGAATTGTTTAAGATTTCGAGGTTCCATTGTGGAATCATAACCATACCATAGTAAAATGCGATATTTAAGACTATGTACTAGCATACAACGTATCTTACCCGCTGTTCTATTGACTAAATTCCTCCAAGATATGAGAATCTTTTAAAACATTTTAGAAGTCTTCATGTTGACGAAACAAATCCAGTTTAGAAACACTTCAAACGATTCAACGCAGTATGTCAAAAGGAGGGTAGAGAGAAAATAAATAATATTTTAGATACGTAACCTAATCGTTGAGAAACATATACAAATACCATATCTCTACACATTTCGTTTGAATTCAGTGTGATAGAAAAACTATTTTCTTTCCACCTTAGCTCAGTAATTATTGATAGCATTACTGAAGATTGAAGATATATGTTACTGAAGCTATTTATTTAATAAGACGGCTAAACTACATTAAATACGGACACGACTATATTACATTCCGAAGAAAATAAATTGTACGTTTGACTATAGTGAAGGATAAGTAGCCTCACCTGATATATGTTCAGTGAAGGACTTTTCCCATGCATACATCTTAATGAGCTTAATACATGTTAGCAGCTCATTCATTATTCGAACCTAGATAAGAAAAGGGTGGTGGTAAAATCTAATAACGAACCACTGAAAATTTTATATTGTTCTAGAAGCCATGTATTTTTGTGTCTAAACATTTATCCAATTTTTACTGAAGTGTTTGAAGATTATGTAAACGTAATCTTAAATGTCGTTTCCTCACCGTATAAAATGTTAATTTATATCAACAATGACACAGAAAAAAACAGACTCTTTACGTCTATGCGCCTGCGAAATGGACGATGTACGTACATACAAAAGTAGATTTAAAATTTGTATGTTGTTTTACAAATCATATGACATTAAGAAACCCACGAACATGTTTCTCTGGTTATGATATGAACCATGTATGATTCAGTTTAGGAGCTTTATTTTTTTTTAACTTAATCTTCTTTGTCTATCCATGGCATACATTTTATTGTTATTATTCTGAAATTTATTATTTAAAAAATATGAAACCATGCTTATAGACTGCTATTTAAATATAGCATATTTTCGTCGCTTATTATTCCTGATATTCACCACATATCTGTTCTACATATCAATGCAATATATATATAGTCTGTAATTATTTATTATGGATCATGGTTACGGTGCACATTTTAGGGTTGCAGTACATGTACTTATATTAATATCGTCAACTTGGCATGAACGCTAGTTTTATAATGTCTGAAATTTAAATACATAGGTAAAACATGGCCTGGACGCTAGATTTATAATGTCTGAAATTTAAATAGATAGGTACAACATGGCCTGGACGCTAGGTTTATAATGTCTGAAATTTAAATAGATAGGTAAAACATGGCCTGGATGCTAGTTTTATAATGTCTGAAATTTAAATAGATAGGTGAAACATGGCCTGGACGCTAGATTTATAATGTCTGAATTTAAACAGATAGGTACAACATGGCCTGGACGCTAGTTTTATAATGTCTGAAATTTAAATAGATAGGTACAACATGGCCTGGATGCAAGATTTATAATGTCTGAATTTTAAATAGATAGGTAAGACATGGCCTGGATGCTAGTTTTATAATGTCTGAAATTTAAATAGATAGGTACAACATGGCCTGGACGCTAGTTTTATAATGTCTGAAATTTAAATAGATAGGTAAAACATGGCCTGGACGCTAGATTTATAATGTCTGAAATTTAAATAGATAGGTACAACATGGCCTGGACGCTAGTTTTATAATATCTGAATTCTAAATAGTTAGGTAAAACATGGCCTGGACGCTAGATTTATAATGTCTGAAATTTAAATAGATAGGTACAACATGGCCTGGATGCTAGTTTTATAATGTCTGAATTCTAAATAGTTAGGTACAACATGGCCTGGACGCTAGATTTATAATGTCTGAAATTTAAATAGATAGGTAAAACATGGCCTGGACGCTAGATTTATAATGTCTGAAATTTAAATAGATAGGTACAACATGGCCTGGACTAATTCTAAATAGTTAGGTACATGGCCTGGACGCTAGATTTATAATGTCTGAAATTTAAATAGATAGGTACAACATGGCCTGGACGCTAGTTTTATAATGTCTGAAATTTAAATAGATAGGTAAAACATGGCCTGGACGCTAGATTTATAATGTCTGAAATTTAAATAGATAGATACAACATGGCCTGGACGCTAGTTTTATAATATCTGAATTCTAAATAGTTAGGTAAAACATGGCCTGGACGCTAGATTTATAATGTCTGAAATTTAAATAGATAGGTACAACATGGCCTGGATGCTAGTTTTATAATGTCTGAATTCTAAATAGTTAGGTACAACATGGCCTGGACGCTAGATCTATAATGTCTGAAATTTAAATAGATAGGTAAAACATGGCTGGACGCTAGATTTATAATGTCTGAATTTAAATAGATAGGTACAACATGGCCTAGACGCTAGTTTTATTATGTCTGAAATTTAAATAGATAGGTACATGGCCTGGACGCTAGATTTATAATGTCTGAA
This sequence comes from Megalonaias nervosa, assembly GCA_016617855.1. Lineage (NCBI taxonomy): Eukaryota > Metazoa > Mollusca > Bivalvia > Unionida > Unionidae > Megalonaias > Megalonaias nervosa. The sequence goes on from JAECUM010037152.1 coordinate 23,400, forward strand.
ATTTAAATAGATAGATACAACATGGCCTGGACGCTAGTTTTATAATATCTGAATTCTAAATAGTTAAGTAAAACATGGCCTGGACGCTAGATTTATAATGTCTGAATTTTAAATAGATAGGTACAACATGGCCTGGACGTTAGCTTCATGATCTCATTGAACGCTAGTGTCATGGTGTAGTGTTAAATAGATATTTACAACCTAACCAGAGAGGTAGTTTCCTTGTCTTATATTGAAATAAATGTGTTCATCATAGCCTGAATTCATCGCATCAGATTTTGAAATTTACAACGTATCTAATATTTAAATATATATTTACAACGTATCTAATATTTAAATAGATATTTACAAGGTAGCTATTTAAATAGATATTTACAACGTATCTAATATTTAAATAGATATTCACAACATATCTAATATTTAAATAGATATTTACAACGTAGCTATTTAAAATGATATTTACAACGTAGCCGGAATGTGACTTTCATTATCTAATATTTAAATATATATTTAAATATATATTTACAACGTATCTAATATTTAAATATATATGTACCACGTAGCCTGAACGTGAGTTTCAAGATATTGAATAGTTAAATAGATGTCTTCATTATAGCATGAACACTTAATGTATGATCTTGTACATTTACACAGATACGTACAAAATGGCCAGGCGCCATTTTCATGACATCTGATATTTAAATAGATACCTACAACGTAGCCAAGACTCTACTTTAGTGAATTCGGATATTTAAATAGATATATCTTCTTCATAGACTGAACACTTGCTTTATGATCTCGGATAATTAAATAGATAACTTCATTACAGCCCGTATGCTAAATTCATGATCTGCGACATTCGTTTGTTAAATGTATTATGCGAACAATACATAAATAACAATACGCTAAAATTGGCCTTGGATATGTTATTTAAATTAACTGTGCATTCAAACTTCTAAAGTTCAAAACAAACACAGTGCCATATGTTTAACAGATTTGTGTTTAACATTGTACACGTCTATTTGATTTCTACCAAATGTACTCTTGCTTACCCTCTTATCTGTAATCACGATACATTTTCGTCTGAAGTGAGTGGACATCTTCGTTACCACATACTGTCAAAAATTGGAAGAAGATTTGTATCTCAAAATCTGAACAAAACAAGCAAGCATTTTACAGGGCGTCATTGTCTATTTTGACCTTCCTGATTAGATTTGGCGTAGTTGTAATGTAAAACTTAGAGGGCTGATTTAATAATAGTTGTATAGGTTTACCTGTGACTTGTGAGATATGTTTCGATCGTTATGTACTTTGTGACAGTCTTTTCAAAAATGTATCATCCATAAAGATTCAGTGAAACAATGTGCTTGAAACCTTGACTGAACCATTAGCACCCCCCCTCCAAAAAAAAACCCAATAAAAACCAAAACGAAACCAAAAAACAAACAGAAATACACATTTTTAGGTCTGGAACAATGAATTTAATTTTTACAGTCAATACGAAGCATTAGAGAATATTTACTGTACCATAAATGGATAAAAACTGAGGAAGGTGGCAAAGGTCACCAGGGCCCAGGGTCCGATCAGGTAAAACATATATACTAGGCCGTAAAGCAGCAGGATAGGAGCGGCTACGAGCTGAGACGCGATGGAGGCTGCTTCAAATATCCGTGATCCGTCATTGCTCAGGAGGTTCACAACCTGCGTATATATATTTAGCCCATAGAAATACTACATATATTATTTTATCCACAATCTTTAAAGACGAAAAGAAAATATTTTCTGTCGCCATATGTATTATGAATAACCGATTGTCTCCTCCTCAGAAGGTAAAGATTACATTCTTGGGTCATAGTAACATATTAAAGTAAGGTTACAGCTACGAAAGTTTACGTCGTCATGGGATTACTTTTGTCTAAACAAATTCACTAGTTTCACTAAAGACATACTCAGCTTTGAAACAAATCAGGTGAAAATAAAAGTGGTTGTTTTTCTAACTTATCCCACATCCACCCCGAAAGAGAAAGACGGAGAAGAGTTGTCGAACGATGTAAAAATACCAAAATATTTAATGTCAGCAAATCAAATGCAGCTCTCTTTCTGCATACATGTTTATTCACATGCAATTAGGAGGAATAACCGACCGAAATATATAAAGGATACACGGTAGGAATGGATATTCTACTTTCTCAACAGTATGTACAAATTGACATCTTTCTATAAGTATGTTTGGTGGCAATAAACATCCAAATAATAGTGGCTACTTGTAAAGAAACATAAACTTCATGCAAAATTTTGGATTATTATTTCATTCTAAGACACTATACATACAGTTCAAACACATTTTTGAAATATTGTGTCATTCCTGAATATTATCAACATATTAATATAATTATTGCGAACACCATAGTTTGCGATTCGAGCTCGGATATACGATTTAACTCTTACCTGACCGACTGTTTTGTCTTTAAGCCCTCTTAATTTCAGAATTTTCTTGAACAATAGGCTTGATGATGCTCCTTTTATTCGTACTCCTGTTGAACAGATTAATAGTAAAATGAGCACATACATACATACATACATACATACATACATACATACATCAGAGACTTTAGAAATACTGCAGTAATTATAAGTCAGGAAGTGAGGTTGTTAAACTATTTACATAAAACTAATGTTTAAATGTTTTACATGTTTCGATCTTCACCAAAATGAAATATATGCAATAACCGTGTGCAAAAATATTCTTATAAGAAAGGACAAAATGTTAGACAAACATGATCTAAACGCCGCATCAAAGGTATACAACTAGTATGATGAACACGTGATTTAGATCAGGGGTCTCATACCCAAACCACCCTGAGGGCCGCATGAGGGCATTTTCGATGGCCCAAGGGCCGTACCACCTTAGTTTTCTCTCATGACACCTTTTGATGCCAATCATTTTGCGGGTCACGGTATATGGCTTGGCTGGCCGCGTGTTTGAGACCCCTGATTTAGATCATGATAAATGCATGAGATTTTGCGATGTAAATTTACTACATGCATCTAGAATGGTGCAACAATAACGTTTCGCTCGTTATGGCGTCACGTTGATCACACTAATCTCATTCGCCCACTCATGATATTGATGTGATAGAACAGCAAAGTTGCTGGAAACGTTACCTGTGGTGTAATTTATAAACCAAGAACAGCCAACAAAAATCGTTCGGCAGACCTCCATCAAATTTAGTGTTAAAACCAGCGTAACGCCATAACCAATCGTTATCGTCCCTTTGCTTAGGGTGGACAGGAATTCACGGAGAACAAATGCCTGAAAAAGGATATATTTGGGCTGAATATGGAAAACAGATCAATTTAAGTATGATTTTAAGTGCGAACACGTTCTTTTATGTTAAATAGAACACTTTATTTTACTGTAACAGAATAGAAACATGTGCATTAAAATCTATTTATCCGATCATGAACCCGTTTGCTCGTAAGTGTTTGTGTGGGTGTGGGTATATATTTCTGCTTACGTTTATTTAAGTCTTAAGATTGATGCCTTTATCGATATATTCCTTGTTAAGAAAGAGAAAAATGCGTAAAGTTCGGAACCCTCCACAAATCTGTATTACGAAACTGAAAGACCGTGTACTTATTCGCCATCCCTGTTTGTCAATCGAGTTGAAATTCAAATAATTTTAAGTGCTCGTGGAACATAATCTGAAAGAAAATTGCCTAAGAGAATTATTGCATCGATGTTATACAGGATATAGGAAGAACACGATTCTTGAGACTTGAGTTTAGTACAGTGAGGTGATCACAGGATAGTTACCATGAAAGGATCAAGCTTGAATTAGCGTATAATAGAGATAACAGATTAGTAAAATATTAAACTTCCTTTAAGATATAAACACAAAACACCAACAGTACCGCTCCGGTGGCCTTGTGGTTAGAGCGTCCGCCTCGGATGCGGGAGGTCATGGGTTCGATCCCCGGCCGAGTCATACCAAAGACTGACAAAAATGGTACTAACAGCTGCCTCGCTTGGCGCTCAGCATTAAGAGGTTAGTGTTAGGACTGGTCGGCCTGGTGTCAGGATAATGTGACTGGGTGGGACATCATGCTACATGTCTGCGGCATGATGCCCAGTGCTAGACATCACTATAAACTGCCACACTGCAGACATCGTAGCGATATGACTGAAAAATTGTTAAAGCTACGTTAAAAATTCAAATCACATCACATCACACAACACCAACAGTAAAGATTCAGTTATGTAAGTGCAATCTATGCCACGGGATTCCTACTTTAATTATGACACGTGTCTCTCACCTTAATCATGATACGTGTCTCCCACCTTAATTATACACGTGTCACACACTTTAATTATGACATGTGTCTCACACTTTAATTATGACACGTGTCTCCCACCTTAATTATGACACGAGTCTCAAACCTTAATATTCCAGATCTGTTCAGGAGATTGTGTGGTATAATAAACTGAGATTTGAATGAGTAATCATTTTTGGGTGGGGGTGGGGTGGGGTTAAACATATAAAGTAACAAGACACCGTCTTATACAGTTACAATAAATGTTAACTTTTCTTTTAGAAACAAACAATATATCACTGTTTCTCACAGATGACATCATTCTGTCATGTTTTCGAACTGAATGTAATTCTTGCAAATATAATGTGGCGTAGGATGATGTTTTCTGGCAACCTATCTCAGATGATTCACTTGTGAGGACAGACTATGAAACAAAATCAGTCCAGGAAACCAACGGTACACTCGCGCAATCTAGCAACATATAAGACCAATGGATAAGTTATATGTGTTTCATTAGGTCATCATTATCTGTTTTGTATTAGGATTTACAAATGCAGGCAACATCTACTACGTACCGGTGCTGCAAAACCAAAGGTGAGAGACAGAATCATGAGAAAGACTGACACGACTATTCGGGTCCTCACAAAACGGAATACTGCCCAAAAAAATCTGCCTTTTTCCGGACCTTTCCTTGCCAACTCTTCTTTCCATATTTTCTCTAATCTGAAATGAAAACTACTATTATATCTCAGTTTTATCAACACATTAATAACTACTAAACAGTAGACAATTAAACAAAAAACAAACAAAAACAACTCCGTCATATCTAATTGAGGTCCTTTTGTGTGTGTGTGTGTGTGTGTGTGTGTGTGTGTGTGTGTGTGTAAGGTAAAGCTCCTCACACAACTAATACACAGCAAAGCTTCCAGTTGATTTTTGTTTCTACTGAATAAATCTTAGCGTGTTAAATACAACAGTATTATTATAAAAATTGCGTCAACTATAGTCAGAGCGTCAAAATACCTAGCTGCGTTGGGTTTAGACTTCTCGCTGTCTCCAATGGCCAAATGACCAATGCTTCCGATTCCCTTCTTGTAAATCTTCCACATAATTGGTGTCATCCAAGAAAAAGTCAGTAGCGAGAAACAGCCTACAGATGCTACGGGTATTTCATCTTTAGGTCTGAATAACAGAATGAGACAAGAAATAAAATATAAAATGTTTTATTTGTTATAAAGTTTGTTAATATTTATTTTTACCCTTTTCAAAACTCTTCCATGAGATATAACTATTTGATAATTATGAGAGACTGTGTTCTCAGAGACCTAGGACTGACGAACTCTGTTTCTTTATATTCATCACAGATAGATTCGCTGGCCAGCAACACTTTGGTTTAAATGCTTATTCATTAAATGCCTTTACAAATCAATTAGCTCTCTCTCTCTCTCTCTCTCTCTCTCTATATATATATATATATATATATATATATATATATATATATATAGAGAGAGAGAGAGAGAGAGAGAGAGAGAGAGAGAGAGAGAGAGAGCATTTGCAATTAACGCTTTGATGTATTACAGTATAAACAGCATAAACTACACTTGCGAACTGGTTAATCAAGTTTGTACATTTTGATTCCATCCCTTGAGTATGAGCTGATAGCGTTAAAATTAAATATGCATGATATCAGATTGACATTAGGATTGCAAACAAAGAAACTGACTTTATTGCGTTCTGCTTGAATGATATAAACTTTATTTTTGTTTACCTGAAACGTGTTATTGGTTGATGCAGAGAACTAGGGAAACAACCGTTGCACAAGGAACGCTCCTTATGTGACTGAAATTTGTTTTGTCTGTAATAATTACTAAAGCTCTTCTGGTAAAAATATAACATACACACATACGTATTATTGTGGAAGTTTCATTCGAATTGTATACTTACGCCTGTTCACAACGAATGGGAATAAGCTTTCGAAGAGATTGGCTGTATTTTCTCCTTTTAGTTCCTTGCGCTTCTTGTGGTGTGTTGGCATCGAGACTTACCTCTATGTCAGGAAGACTGAAACAAAATTAGAGGACAGTCTATGGATCTTAATTAGAGAAGACCGATGGGGTTAACCAGGAATGATTACAACTTGGCTTGAATTCGTTTTCGTTTTAAAGAAATAAATGAGTCTATAGAACATTCATGTTTCGTTAAGTAGACTTTTGGACAACAATTATGAAAAGAGAAGAGACAATTATTCATCCATTTTGCAAAGAAAAAGTTTTAATGAAAGAGATCAAAGTGAAGCCTCGTCGAAATGCAAGATATAATTTCATGACTTGCATATACTGAAATGATTAGCTATCAATTATTTATTCTCGCTCTCTAAGGAAAGGAAACAGCTCGATTTATCATCGTAGAACAGGTTAAACACTCACTCTCAAATTAGAAGCATACAATAAAATGCGCAAATTAATCTGAACTTGATTTTTGCTTGCCAATATATATGCCCACACAATAGACCAAACTTTCAAAGTCCAGAAAGGTTAAGGAATTTAGATAATGTTTGCGCAATTACCCTATTGGTATAAGACTATAATCTGTTCACTGGCATATACATGCAAACATACCTACCAAATTTCATTTACATGCCTCAAATGATTTTGCTTAATAGTGGTAAAAAGTAGATTGTGCGAAAGAATGTTTTGAAAACTTGGGTAATGACCTGAACAAATCTAATAAAGTTATGAACATAAATACGTATGCAAGATTTCGTTTGTCTATCTCCAGTGGTAGTTTGCTAATCGTGTTAATAACATTATTGTCAAAATGTCCAGGTTCCAAGCCTGGCACTATTTTATAAATTGTTCTATATTCAGATAATCTACATATGGATACAGTTATGGCTTCGATTACATTTGTCTAAGGTCAGAGGGTTTCTTAATAATGGAGGTACGGAGCGGATTTAATCAAGATGCCGTTGCTACAAGCAGTGGGAGCATAAGAAAAGAACAAAAATGACCAAAACCTTTTGGTCATTTGGTCTATCTCCTCCAAGTTAGCCTTTCTGATATTATTTATCGTCTTGTTCTTTTGCGTGTCTGGTTCTTGAGGAATCAAAAGAAGGTGTGGAGCATTTCCCTCTTCATTATTGCTATCATTGTCATCTGTGTGCGTCATGGCTGATTTAGCTCTAGCAACGGGGAAAGATCTGTTTGGCTGAAAAAATGGAATAAAGATAATATTTGATATACAAAATAAGTCCGGATTTGTCGGCTGATCAGTGCAATCAAAGGCACAAAATTGTGAATTTGCTTCATGTATTATTTTTATACTGACTTCAGTATAAAAGAGAATCACTGTGCAAGGTTAAAAAGCCTTGTTCGTCCTATATAAAAGAATAAGAAATTTGTTTTTGCCGTTATACGTACAATTGATCTGGTAATGATAATGTTTTGCCGATATTGTTATATGGATGCGATATCTGGGGTTCTTTTGGTAACGCTGTTAACTGAATCTATGCACGCTGATGTCATATGAAAAGTTCTTTCGTTTTTAAGAAAAAGTACTCCGCTATACAAGGATTCCTACAAGCATTTTTATTAAAATTAGAGCTCTTTTATTTTAGTTCAGAGTTGTTAATGGAAAAATGAGAAAAGTTTCAAAATTATTACACGAAAATATTTAATTTCAAATGACTTTCCCTTATGAAACATATTGCTTTTGCGATTTAGGTCTGAACTTTTTATGGTTATGTCATTCATTGCCCTCTGTCGATTGGCTACAGTAAACAGTCACCGTGAGACTCAACGATCAAGACATGCAACCTGGCATGCCTGTGTGTCCGATAACTCTAAAAATGGAGACAGTGGCACAGATAATATCAGGGAAAAGACGTAATTTCGATATTTTTTAGTCAACCTGGATGTGCAGTTTTAAAATATAAAAATGTGTATATAAAATAAATTATTGAGTTAAAATTAGTAGCATGTAAATTTTATTAAAGGCACTGAGTGTATATTCATGTACATTTTTTCATCTGTCTTGCATTAAAAATCTTATGGCATGGATTGCAAAACGCCATGGTGTAAAGTTTCGGTCCAAATTAACAAATTATAATTTACCTCTCATTTTTCCAAAACTCTTCGTTAAATGTCAAAACGAATCTCAGTTACTTCTTTTGCGAATAAAAGGATATGCATATTTCTTATGTTACTGATGAAAATATAGGAACAGCGTTAATTAATAAATTAAGGAGACCCATATTTCTTATGTTACTGATGAAAATATAGGAGCAGCGTTAATTAATTAATTAATTAATTAATTAATTAATTAATTAATTAATGCATTCATTCATTCTCTGTATGTTAAAATTATAAAACATGTTAAAGCTACAGTTAGCGCATGATTTGTGCATCACTAATGCTGAGATTAACATACCACGGAATTGGCGTCATCACTGAGCTCTCAGATATTACCCACTCCATTTTGATATGCAAATGAGCGTGCTAGTGGTCTTTGAGATCAACTGAATTGCAAAGGTTAGTGCGCCCTCCAGTTATACAATGCCAGATTTACTTATCTGGATTAAAGTTTTGTACTTAGCCCTAACGCTGTTTTAATGAAATAGACATTCATCTTCTATAATTCTTAATCTTAATTAAAATCTGAAAAACATTCTACGATTAGTACAAATAAAAAACAAATTTTCCATACTATTTTCCTATATATCTATTTAATTGACAAATGATAAACCAAAATATATTCAACGCCAGAATGTCTTGTTTCTACCCACATGTTAAATACGATCTCAGATTTCAAACTAAAAATGGAATATGTATTTTTTTTTTTATTTCTCGAGAAAAATGCAGCAGTGCCTTAGTCAGCCTTAGTGGTGTCTAAGAATACAGTTAAATCCGGCAAGTCTGCGCATCCGATAAGTCTGTGCACCAATGCGTTCTGTACCAATTTCGGTTGAGGCATTTGCACCCAGCTGTAACATCAGTTAAACAAAATGTATTATAAATTGGAGCAGAAGATACTATTGGCTTTAAAAACAGAAAACGAAAGTTTCGTTGATATTTCTGACGTGTACTCTCAGTCTAGCCTGATGCGCAGACTTACAGGAGAACGTCATATGTACCTTATTATCGTGCACCAATACAGAAGTAAAGTGTTTTTAAAAAATTATTTGTTTTTATTTTGCAGATGAAATTTGCTCGTATCTCCTATGAGAACAATACAATAATGGTCAGTAGGATTTATAAAATAGGTAACAGCATCTTTTGCGCCATAAGAGCAATACAATCTTTGAAGCTCCTATGATCTCGGGTACTACGTGCCCTCAATGCCTTTACGAAAAGGGAACGGTTGGTGTGGGAGTCGGGAGATGGGTGCGGTTAATAAGGAGTTTCCATCACTTTACACCTTGTCACTACCTTTTGGGAATCGAGTCACGTGTAAAATAAATAGTTAAAATTGAAATTAAATTTGCACACGTGTAAAATAAAATGTCTCGGATATCTGACAAAAACCTTACATAGTTTCTGTCTTAGCTATCGGTCAAACAAAAAACATTAAACTCACGTTTGTCTCAGCTGTCGGTCAAACAAAGAATATTAAGATCATGTATGTCTCAGCTGTCGGCCAAACAAAGAATATTGAACTTTGCCTCTTCTATCTAACTAATAAAGAATATTCAAATCATGTTTGTCCCAGCTACTGGACAAAGAACATACAAGTCAAATTTATTCAACTATCGAGCAAATAAAGAACATTCAAATCATGTAACAATAACTTAGCAATTTTATCAATATCGACATCTAAATTCGACAGTTATTGAATTATCATATGATTTTTAATTGAGAAGAAAATATACCGATCGCCAAATGTTAATCAACTTCAATCGCACTCGGATACCCACGTTCCATTGATCTGTACTATTGCTAGAAATGGTATCAAACATTATGTTGTTACAGGCACAAGGATACACTTAAGTTGGCAAGACATTTTGGTCTAATGGTTTTCATCAAGCTGACTGGCATTGTATAAAAAAAAAATTTAAACGGTCATACCGTCATCACTTTCAATCAATATGTTTTAATAAAATTGTTAGTTTATGCTTCGAGTTCATAACAGTTGATATTTATATAACTTATCCTACCGCAAGAACATCCACCTGTCTTCCACACATAGGAACTGACCAATCGAATGTCAGCTGTATTTGCTGATAAGGCCTAATTGACTTAACATAAATCATACACCTAGAAAAGTTATCATATTTTAGTTTAATTATAAGTAACTTTGAACATCATTATCCAAGAAAATATACGGCATGGTGCCGTTTCAATCGAAGGAACTATCTGCCTTTTCCGTCATGCCATGACAAGCCTTGGATGTATAAGGCGGACTTATTTCCCATTTATTCGAGAGAAAACAAGAAAAACAAGCACATAAAAGACATTCATATGCAACAAAATAGTGCGCAGCCTATGATTGGTTCCCGACTATATGGACCAAATAACATGGCAATAACTTTGATTCAGGCAAAGAAATATATAGTTAAATGAATGGAGCTGTTCATTTTTTAACGAATCAATGTATTACACACTGATGTAGTATTTTGTCACGTGATCCCGTCACAAAATAGGTTGGTCTCAATAAATAAAATTTTAAATACCTGGCTCTGCGATGCATCCTAGGTTTTAACACGGGAATGGCAGAGCACGCTACCAATGCGGTGTACCCTTACCAAACCATGCATGTTCGTGAAACGGCCCAAGTGCCATTTCAAGACCACCTAATATGCTTAGATACAAAACGGCGCAGTGCTGTTTCACAACCAGGTAACATTCAGAATAAATCAGAAATTAAAATAAGTCATGAAATTTTGAATTTTGGTTCAAGAAGTGTTGCTTAATATCTGAGTGACAATTGAGGGATTACCTCATGTTCTATTTTCCAACAGTAAACATTTTACGGTAAGGGAATTCCTGGCAATTCCATGTACTCGGGTTTTCGTTTATTGTGTACAGCGATACCCGAGGGTGATTTAAGTATATTGTACAATATTTCGAAACATTCAGTTCGGTTCATCCTATGCCGCACGTGAGAAGTGCTTTAGATGGCAAAAACCGAAAACATCAAGAGCACAGACGATGTAGGGATGCATCGTCTGTGTATAAATGCCTCACCGTAAGACTAAATCATTACATTACGGAACGTGTTGTCGGTGAGCAGTCTACTTAAGGACTTCCACATCTTCAGCTTTAGAAGTATGTGAGTTATTTATTAATTTCTTATGAATATTATAGGTTATAACTATTGTACTACCACGTCTATTTTTTTATATTTTCTATGTAGCTTCGGCTTACGTAGTATAATGCAAATATTTTCTATTCTTGTTTGTGACTTAGCTAGAGATTTATATTAGCAATATAAAGTTACATTTTTAAGAAACGTTTAGTACCATAAAATTCTTATCGGACACAGGTAGGTTCACTTCTGAACCTGTTTATTGTTTTGTAATGTTGTGCCGATAATGTAATTTATATAGCTTACCGTATATAACGTCATTACCTTTTATCGCATATGCCTATGTCATACATAGTACACGGTGTTAAATTTATTTTCAGCTGATCCGAGTCGACGGGGTACCAGCTGGAGAGCTGACCATAGAAGTTGCCAATAGCAGCTATAAAGCTGAACCATAGCAGCCGAAGAGCTGAGTGAACAGTGTGTTGCTGGTCGAGTAGCAGGTGATCGGGCGTTGCTGACCGAATTGGTGGGCGCTGATTGCTTGATTGATCAAGGAATTGAATGGTGGTCGGTGACTACCTGAAATTCTGACTGCTTGATTGACCAGTGTGATCGGTAGCCAAGTGTGCTAGTGACGGAGTGTTTTGCTACTCCATGCATATAATCTTTTAGCCGTGGGCTAATTTTGGGGTTTGTTATACTCAGTGTTTTGGGACTGTAAAGATATTGTGTATGATATCTGTCCCTTTGTTTTCATCATTTTATTTTTGAGTAAAGTACCTCATTTTTCACTATTTGAGTGAATACATTTTACTATATGAGTAAAGAACATGATATTTTACTATTTGAGTAAAACGCATAATTCTTTTCGTCGTGTTAAATTACTGTGAATCATTCACCTTTGTCATTTTACTGTGTAAGATCATTTATTTGTATTCACATTGATGCTGCATTATTAGGTTCGTGCGGATTGTGTTAATTTTGTCCAATATTTGGATCTTATACACGCACGTATTAATCACAATTCTTTTCTTATTCAGGTCGTTCATCAATAAACATTGTATTTGTATTACCATCAAAAATGTTCTGTTATGAATCCGAAATCCAATCTGGTTATCTTTTTACACTATATAACCATTCAGATATTTGGCTAACCCTCAAATTTTATCGATCATGAGAACAATCCAATATTAATCAGTTAATTGATAAACATTTGTTAAAACATTAAATTATAACAATTTCGGACGTGTTGCTGTCTATCTGATATCACAAGAGAGAAATAAAGACATTCATTTTTCTGAGGGAAAACAGAGGAAACAATAGATTCATGTAATACGAAGAGGCTTGTCGCGATGAAAGATTGAATACCTTCATCGTTGAGTGTAGTCTGTATAATGCAATTCACTGCTGACAATTATATTTAAGAAACCGCACATGGTAAGCTGTTGTAGCTTAGGTTTGTTCATTTCCCTAGAATATGGTAAGTCTGACATATCTTGTACTTAACTATTCTTAAATCGATAGAGGATATCTATCTGGTCAAATTTCTTTTTCAAAGATTAATTTCCATGTCTGAAATGTAAGGCAGTTTCTATTTATTTGTTCTAGCTCGCAAAGTACTCGTTTTTGCTGTTCAAGGTAAACGTTTGTAGGCATACATAATCAATTGTCGCATGGCATGATGGAAAATATTACATTTTCATACGTAATAATATAAAGATCTATTATTCACATGAGAAAATATAGGAATGTTTTAAAAATATGAAAATTATTTCGCCAATAAGTCTATATATTTCACACCTAAGTATATAATAAAACATAAACTGTACTTAAACTTTGACCGTGTTTTTTTTTTTTTCCAGAAGTACCCGCCCGCCCACAATGCATTGGTTTTACGTCAAAGAGATGTACATTTGGAAATCTGATGATATCCAAGTAGCAAAATTTAGATTATAGTTCAAATAAAGCTGAATGTGTCAAGAATGAAGAACATTAATTCCCGTTGTTCACATCATTACAGGCCAGTTTGCAAGTGTCTGCAATCTGTACTTTTGGAAATAGTCAGGTATACGATCATATCATTAGCAAATAGGTAATTTTTTTTACTAACTGGAGTAGGGCCATCATTTAATACTAACACGAGGTAAGGTCATAAAAAGGAGCCTTGTGGGACTCCAGATTGTACAATACATTGTACAGAAGAATCATAAAAAAATACTGTTTGAGATCGTCCTGTCAGAAAAGCCATGATCCTCTTGATGACTTTAGTAAAATAAATGCAACACATCCTTGGATATTATACTTTTGAGTATAGCATCAACATTTGAATTTTGAACAGATATTTATCAATTATTTCAGATGAATTATATTTCAGAGTAGGTAATGCCAACTAAAACGCAAACGAAATTCACCAAACAACAACCACAATATAGCAGATAAACCTAATTTACCTGATATATTTATTTCAGTGTTCAGTGTAAACCAAGCGGTTTAAAGCAAGAAGACTAGAAAAAGACAGCATGCACAAATAAAACTATCTTTTGCAGCCGACACATTTTACTTTTGAAAAATTCTCTAAATTTGCTTAATAGCCTACAATTACTACTATAACAATAAAATATCCGGGATGTAATTTGCGCTTACATAAATGTACACAAAATACCAGATGTCGTTATGGCTCATCGTTTTCTAAGTTAATACAAATAATTTCCAGTATCTTCAACAAGCTGATATAAACTAGCTGAAACATAATACATTTGGAGGTTTAATTCCTGTAGAAACAGCCATGTAAAGTTTTGCAAACACTAAGGTTTTTCTGTTTTATTTGTTTGTCTTGTCTATGTGTTGTATATGCTTTTGAAAAAGACTCATTAAGAGTCGAAAGCGCTCAGGCTAGTTAGATACTAGTTTTGCACTGTTCGTTGTCAGTTTATTGCATTTATCTTAATCAATCCCTGACATACGTGATCCCTTGCTGGATCCAGTGCACTTGAAAGGACTGTTATTCGCCATATGATTTGTATGTATATATCTATATCTATATCTATATATATATATATATATATATATATATATATATATATATATATATATATATATATATATATATATATATAATTGTCAGATTTGATGTTGGGACTTGTGATTATAATTTCAGATCCTGTTCAAATACAAGTTATTTTAGGATGAGATAAGGAAACAGTATTTAAAATAATTTGACATAAGAATGTGTGTGTGTGTGTGTGTGTGTGTGTGTGTGTGTGTGTGTGTGTGTGTGTGTGTGTTAGGTGGATTTTAACGTAGTTCTAACACTTTTTCAGTCATCTCGATACGATGTCTGCAGTGTGGCAGTTTATAGCGATGTGTAGCACTGAGGCACCATGCCGCAGACATGTAGCATCACGTCCCACCCGGTCACATTATCCCGACACAAGTCCGACCAGTCCTAATACTACTCTCGTAGTGCTGAGCGCCAAGTGAGGCAGCTGCTAGTACCATTTTTCCAAGTGTTTGGTATAACTCAGCTGGGGTTCAAACCCGCGACCTCCCGCATCCGAGGCTGACGTTCTAACCACTTAGACCGCCGGAGCTGTCAGACATAAGAATGGGGATTTTCAGCAAGATGTTAAATAATAAAACTATGTCGACTTTGTTACTTATTAATTACTGAATTACATATTGTTACAAGAAGCGCAAAGTTAACTAAAATTTTGAAAACCATGTTGGATTACGACTACCAGTATGTTATCTTTATTGTGAAGACAGTCTTCTCATTTAAAATGGGCGTATAGATTTGGTATTAAGCACATTACATGTATGTTTTTTTTTTCTGAATTATGTTTTGATTTGATGTAACAACCCTTCAACACTTTGCAGTTTATATTTAACAGTTTCCTAGAGAGGATAAGATGGAATCCAGGACTTCTCTATCCTTTATAAAAATTGCGAGTAAGAAAATTAAGTTAATAGCATTAAATATTGATATATACTAGGTTGGCGATAAACTTTGAACAGGAAATGTCCATAATTATTCAGATATACTATTTTTATTAACCGAAAATATGAAGCCAAATGACAATTCATTGTTTGATTCAACTCAAATTAAAATAAGACATGTTTGCATCGATACTAGTGTTACAAATCATGCATTCTTATGAATCAAGCAAGCTCTAACGTTGTTCAGGAGAACGATAAAATCCGAGGATGGACCAAACATCGATACATAGGTTTTTGAGTGGCTCCACCTATTGGAAAGATAACTGGCAACTATTCCTCAATACCAGAAATACAATTTCGCGCGGAATGTAAACTAAATGGTTAAATGACATACTCTAGAAAAGATTGTTTTCAAAACAAGTTTAACTCGGCATTTGATGCTGCGCTAACATGATAGTGTCTTCAATGTATTTAACACTTCTGTGGCTTGTATCGAAAATAACTATTTTCAGTGTTTATAAATAGATTCAGAATTTATCTTTACTCTTCCTGTCTTCCATCTATATTTCCAGAATATTAATTTTATATATTATTGTCATTCGCATAAAGTCTACCATTATTTTCTTGATATCAAATGAACGTTTATTTGTCTTTATGGCGTAGATATGTGATTCTGCATTGATCAGCGATGATGCAAGTAAACATAGATAACAAGGTTACGGTATGGTCTTATTCTAGATTCCACGAAGGCAGCAAAGATAACGAATGACGTCACGGACATTTTAGCAAGAGGACACGCGCACGTTTGTGGCCTTTCGATATAAATGTATTTACATTGCGTTATTTATTTATTTTCTGAACAAATATTTAAACTAAACTGTGCAAAAATATACTCATCTCTGTTTTCTTTTATTTTCTTGTTCTGAAATAAATATTCTATCCCGAAGTATTATATGGAGTAAATCACGAAAGAAACCGAAAATACATAACCGGTAACAAAGGTATTTTGACTGCACCACTGTCCGACACTGCTTTGGAAAATATGTATAATAACGTTTCTGCATGTAAACAATCATTATGAAGTGATTGGGTTGGCGTTTAAAGGCATATCAACACTTTGGATGGAATCTCGCGTTAAGACATGTTTAGTAAAATAACTTCCCCAAGGAAATAACACGGTAGACGACCTGGGCTGATTAAATGTGGGCATCAAAACCCATGCTTTTCTTTTCCCTAGAAAAATGTCCTAAGTATGGAACCAAGGTGGCTTTACGTAAATGGAATAATGACCTGCGAAGTATTGCTATATTCTCAATATGTAACTTTCTTCAATTCTGAATGCTTTTATTTTGCACTTAAGATCATTTCAAAACATTACGAGAAGAACTGTACATTTTGCAGAGCTGACACCCCAACCCCACCTTCTCCAAAGACCCCCTCAAACACCGCCCCCCCGCAAGACACCATTTTAGCTATCATTCGAAGCTCATACATACATAAATACACACAGATAAAAATTAATGTACCTCCTTCTTTGCAGGTTACCGTCTCTAATAAAAGAATTGAACAAAACTATGCTTTTAGTAGCTAACTTAGTTCGAGAACTATTCATATTTTAATGTCGTGCAATCACGTAGTTATTTGATTTCAATGCTTTAATTGCGCTCATTACCAAAATTACATTCATAATTAAATAAAACGTATTCCAAGTAAACTCAAGACTGAACTACAAACCCAAGCTAACATCTGCTAATCACCACATGAATGACATAGTCATGCGATGACATTTGCTTGGTCAATCGCTAACTGTGGACAGCAGATAGTCATTGCGAGATTCACGGTATCTAACTAGGTCAGAGAAGACCGTTCTGACCGCGTGTCTTGATCACGCCCATCTTTTACATACCTTACAGCACAGAAGTTGGCAGATGAAAGGGTCAAAATTGATTTGAAATATTTTATTTCAAATAAACCAAAATAGAATGCATCAATTATTTTCGTCTCATTCAAACTGTATTTTTTCGGAGCACATGCTTAAAAGTTTTGTTCATTTTTGCGATTATTTTACTTCATGATTTAGTTATTCTCCTCATCCATATTGGGAAATCATAAACCATTCATCCCAGCTGCGCAATTACGTCCTTTATAAAATACAACTGCTCGACTCTTACGGCCTTCGGTGTAGGTTTTGTATTTTGAATGCGCAAACTGAGCCCCAAGAATAGCACAGGAACCCCTTACAGTTTGCAAACTTCTAGTTCCAGTCTAGCATCTGCAACACTTGTCTTACACTGTGCAGCTTTGTATTTTTACAATTATGGTTCGCTTGTCCTTCTGTAGGAACTTTTCTTTTTCGCTGATTTGGTGGCACCAAAGTTTGTAAAATGGTTGCAGAATATTTCTACTAGATTGTATGACAATGTACTATTATAAATGATATAAAGGCTTTCGAAATTTCCGTCACTTTCATAGACGTTCATTTTCCTTTTCAGATTTAACGGAAAGACGAATCACGTTACATAATTTTCTGAATTGTCATACAATGATATTCCATTTTAATGTATTTAAATAAATTAATTAATGCATTGTAATTATCGGGCTGTTAATATACTGACGCTGGTGACGTTTATATGTGGACAATTAGCAGCGTAACTTGTGTACTAACGATGTGTACGAAGATAAGAGTAAAATGACGCGTGGAGCATATTGTGATAACTATTGTTTACAAATAACATTACTGATAGAAATACATACACCGACTTAATAGGTTCCATCAACTCAATAATGAAGGTAGTAAGGGATGATCTTTAAAATAATGTATAACGCTTTATGATAATGGAATGCAGGCAGAGTGAAGGCAAGTTTATCCTGAAGGTACCGATGTACTCTGCCTGTGACCGCCTTCAAAGCGAATTGAAAATAATACTATACTCTAGAGGTCCTCAGAAATTTTTACTCTTAAAATTTTTTTTTATGCCGACCAATCCTTGCTAAGGAGAGGCCGGCTTAAACTGTAATCAATTGAGACACTAATAAGAACATAAAAATGCCTCGTATAACTAGCACATTACTTAATAACAATAGGAACAAACAAGTACAAATACAATGGGACAGGGTTTTGGCCTTGCTGACTAAGGAACATGTGATGGTATGACGCCTGAGCTACACGTCTCACGTGAGCTAGTACGGGTCGTACCGGATCTCCCCAAAAGTAAGGTCAATAACAATAACATTACGAAAACAAAAAACACGGGGAACATAGAAACTTACTTACTAGAACAAAATTTATTAAAATCAAAATTCTACTAAACCTGTTACAAACAACATACATGATGGGGGGGGGAGGGAAACACAAACATATAAAAACCCTTTTAACTTTAGGCATTAGGGGGTATTCTCTATGATGCAAGTCTGAGAGAGACAACACCGTAACAGCATATTGTGGCATGTTGTCCAGATATATTTTAGACAACAATATGCACTCTAACGGTTACTTGATTATGCTTAGCGACGCCCCTCATATTCGTGCAGTCTGTGTTCCATATATCAAAACATGAATTTTCGTTCTTCCTATGCCATGCCAGTACATGTTTACGATCACACATAGAAAGTCTACAATGATCAGTCCGTAAATTGGTTCAAGTCGTCTCGAGACTAATAGTAAGTAGCTCACTACTTCGGTGTATTCCCAGTGTCCTTAGCGTAAAGTGACTTTTAAATACTTTCGTAAATTCACAATACATACCTTACTTTCGTTCAACAGTCCATAAACGTTCTCACATCGTGGGAGGCTGAGATGATGTGTATCTTATAGTGAAATTCGAAATGTAGTGAATGACGGTGTCCCTGAATTGGAGTAAGACACCTTATCGACGAGTTTGCTGTATCAAAGTGTATCCGGTAATCTCTGAATTGCATATTCCCGTACTCGCCTGTTATATGGCGTTGGAGAGGTTTTATCAGAAATTTGACCCAGTTTCATATTCCATGTTCCCATTTGAAATGAAATTAGAACGTACAATATCCCCATAAGTCTGTTGCGCCTTATGTGCACTCAGTTATGTTGGAAAATATTAGAGGGGTCCCTAATGATGATATGTCAGATGTTATTTGCGACAGCCGGAGCAGCAACAGCAGTAGTAGTGATAGTAGCAGTAGTTTATTATCGTTCATAGCTATAGGAAAAACAACAGTAGTAGTAGTAGTAGTGTTATGGTAAAAGCTGTAGGAACAGCTGCACTAGTAGTATCGGCAGTAGTTGGTGTCCTAATAGTATCAACTGTTATTATTATTGATTTTGTAATAGTTTCAGCAGGAAAAAACGCATCAGCAGCAGTAATAGTAGTGTTGGTAGTCAAGGTAGTATCGGTAAAAGAAAAAATTCTTATTTCTGTTGTTGAAGCTGTTGATGCATGAAAAAACAGTAGTAGTAGTAGTAGTAGTAGTAGTAGTAGCATCGGTAGTAGTAGTAATAGCAGTAGTAATAGTAGTAGTTGTTGTTCTTGTTGTTATTGTTGCAATAGTTACAGGGATAATAGTGCTATAAGTAATTGCAGTAATAATGGTAAAAATCAGCATTTGAAATTCACATTGTTCTTGCCTGTCTTTATGTGACGTCTTATTTTTATATGGATAAGGTAAATACCTTAAAATTCTGCAGATCTTATAAAATAAGAATTACGAAAATGACAAAACAAAACAAATTAAAACTAAACCCAAAATCACTACAAAAATAACAAATGAAGGGTGAACTTGACGCATTTCGTAGTTTTCACAACTTAACGCTTAATATATATATATATATATATATATATATATATATATATATATATATATATATATATATGTGTGTGTGTGTGTGTGTGTGTGTGTATACGTCTAGATGAATAGTCGGTTGACTTAATATCACTGCCTATTGATGTCTTGGTTCTTGACCTTTAGAACCCACCCTACAGCATAACCGATGACAACCTAGTGTAAAGATCTCTCCATGCAGCATAACCAATGGCAAATCAGGACCCTGCAATAAATGATAAACAAATAAATAAAATTAAAGGAAAACGCAAAGTGGTAATGATGTTTAAATTTCAAATCACATGTAAATCACCTGCCATGGGGTTACTGAAGTATGACCAAATGGAAAATAAACGCACACAAGTACAGACGGACGAACAACATGATGAATAGGAAATGTTCAGTCTGTGTATATCTGTTTCTGCATATAGATATAACATACATCAATGCTGATTGTATTTGTAATTAGGGGCACCTGCAAAATTATTATTGTTATGATTATTATTATTATTATTATTAGTAGTAGTAGTAGTAGTAGTAGTAGTAGTAGTAGTATTTATTTATTTATTTATTTATTTATTTATTTATCTATGGGGGGACGGGAACAGACATATAGTGACCAGGTTTTAAATTTTACGGATGTAGGTCAAATCATATTTAGAGGTGAAATCCAAGAGATAGGGATAGGGTTGGCATGTGCCCCCCCCCCCTTGCCCCATGTTTGTAACGGATTTTTCAGACTTTATATAAAATGATATGTGGATGTTTAAGGCAGATGAAAATGAAACAAAACAAACATTAACCATAAAAAGGACAAAACAGCCACAACAACACTAACAACTTGCGGTCTTTATAGCATGTAAGCAAAGTCCTCTGATCATAATACTATTTAAAGCATGTGACCTACATAAAAGTGTTTCCCCGTTCGTGACTCGCCACAACTGATATTCCACTACAGATATCATGACCTTCATCGCAGACTCCTTACAGTGATAGCATTTTATAAAACAGAGAGAGAGAAAGAGAGAGAGAACTGAATTGAGTTGATCAAGAATACAAGCGTGTTTGAACAATTCGAGAAATAGTGCCAATTATATATATATATATATATATATATATATATATATATATATATATATATATATATATATATATATATATATATATATATATATATGTGTGTGTGTGTGTGTGTGTGTGTGTGTGTGTGTGTGTGTGTAATTGAACCGCAGACGATGATCAAGCTTATTCATAACCTTTTCTCAGTAAGACGTCAAATGCACGAAAGTATCTTTACTATATACTCAATGCTCACTTGTGTTCTCGCCCTCGGGGCACCGTTTCACAAAACGTACGCCAAGATTTTTTAAAAGTTTTTACGTACGACATTCGTACGTGATTATGAATGTTTCACTAACGAGAATTAACGTACGTTTTTCTCTAAGTTTCCCTTATAATTTTACGTAACTTTACGGCAAGTACAAGCATAAACATAAGAGACATTAAATCATCAAATTTAATGAAATTCTGTAAAAATAACAGCAAACATTACCTTGCATATACGGTATATCAGGGTCAAGAGGTGCTGATATTCAGAGAGGTGTTCCATCCAATGTGATATAGAAAATATTGATATCAGTAAAGAGATAAATCGAGATGCAGAATAATTCAAACAGTGTGGTAAGTACTTTTCCACAGCTTCTATTAATCACGTATAACATTTCTCCCTGTGTTTTTACCTGTGAGGATGTCAACATTTTCCAGTCCGTATGATAATAGCAGTTGTCTTTTCTTGTTGTTATTTTGGGTTTAAGGCCCTTTTTGGAGCGCATGATAAGCAAGCTATACATATCTGTCAGAAAAGCTGGTAGAAGAAGAACCTGAGAAAACTCCGTTAAGAACCACCAACCCATGGGAAGCTACTGGCAAGCTTTCTCACATTCCCACATTGGCCCAGCTCGAGACTCGAACCCATGCGGATAGAGGTGAGATGGCAGTGACAGGTAAATGAGTGCGCTTTAAAGCGCTCTGCCAAGCGG
This sequence comes from Megalonaias nervosa, assembly GCA_016617855.1. NCBI lineage: Eukaryota > Metazoa > Mollusca > Bivalvia > Unionida > Unionidae > Megalonaias > Megalonaias nervosa. The sequence goes on from JAECUM010037152.1 coordinate 45,728, forward strand.
GCCCCACTGCTTTTTAATAAATCAAATGAAAAATAAAATCAAACGGTCCTTACTGTAAACAATGATCATTGTCATCAACATCTTCATTATCACCATAATCAGATCGTCGTATCCTTAAGAAACTGGAGTCATTATATCTTTTAATTACAGCTAATAATAGAAATTCATTCATGCAGATATTTGTGGTCCTTCGTCAGCTAAAACAGGAAATTAATATCTATAAAAGGGACATCTGTATTATTGAAGAGTATTTAAAATCGCAGGTAAAAGAAAATCTTGGTTGGTATTATCAACAACATTTGTACAGTATTTAGTCTCATTTCGACACGATTTGTTTGGTAGACTTATATACTATTACCGCAGGTTTATCATGAATCCATGATGAAATTAATAAACTATTCTCAGGGCTTTATGTTCCTATTTTCATTGAAACTGCATATTTGTACAATGAGTCCTCAGAGCTTCAAATATACTGATTAAGAAACAATGCTGTATCTATGTAAACATGAGCAAAGTTTTATTATAGCAAATTATATACTGCCTTTGTATACATCAGGTAAATTTTGACCATAGGGTACACAATGCATGATATACAAATTCGATTGAAATAATTCAAACTGGATGGCTGCTCACTCGCGCACACAAAACTCTGCTAATAATGCGTATCCAACCGCGGGGCAATCACCCAAACAGCGCCGAAATATTTCAACAATCAAATGAATTAAGATGTAAAAATATGAAAACTCTAATTATATTGATAGCTTCTCTTCGGGCTTCTATTTCGAATTTGTTGCTGTCTGCAGAATAATTTTACTCTTACCTCTTCCTACATAATCCTCATTTGCTTGCCTTATTTACCTGCCATATTTGAATGTTTTAGTACAAGTCTGTATAATGTATCCTTTCATAATTATATTGTATATTTTCTCAGTAAGGACCTTCAGACGTCTCGAAACAGTTCCTCTTGACTCTTTCTTTATTTCATGGAACCTTGTTGTGGCATTTGCTATTAAAAGGCATTTGTTTCTTCAAGCGCGATGATTTACATGGGGACATGTTACCAAATAAAACCACAAAAGAAGAAAAGGAAAATGGCATATTGTATGCCATCCAAGTGAACACAATTATATTGTTAAGAAATGGGCATACTTTAGGGGTGTTTAAATGCTGTTCAAAACAGAAAATTGAAATGATTATCTTCTCAACGGAACATATGCATCGAGAACTAGGATGAGTATATGTGCTACTCTCTTTGTGCTACTTTTATTTATTGTCTCGTTTTTTTTTATAGATAAAATACGAAAAAGGGAGTGGATACAATAGATAGGAAGATAAAACTACTCAATGTATGTATGGATCTCAATCTAATAATTAGATACATAAACCCAATGGTTTATCGAGTTATATCACTATGCATTAATGTCTCATTAAATAAAGAAAAGATTTTAAAACTATATGTTCTTATATCGGTCAAATATATTAATTAGATATGGTCATTATCATAACTTAACCCTATGTTGAGAGAATTTGTGAAGTGTGTGTGTGTGTGTGTGTGTGTGTGTGTGTGTGTGTCTGAGAGAGAGAGAGAGAGAGAGAGAGAGAGAGAGAGAGAGAGAGAGATTTAATGAAATGGATCTACATCACGTCCTACTGTATACAATGTAATTTTATTTCAAGGTTTGGCGAGCCTACAAACAAGGAAGGGGTGTTAAATGTATGTACGTCAAAATCATTCCTCATACATTCATGACAATTGAATGGAAAATGTACAACTTATGAAAACTTGGAAGACTATCTCTTTATCTTATTATTTGGTTAAATGGAGAACAATGTTTTAAATAGAGCTCATGCTGCTTATAGCTGTTAATAAAGAATACATGATATTAACAATTTATAAAACGTCTTGCTGATGTAGTAATGTGTGGATTTTAGTTATATCATTATATAAAACATAAATGTATGTAAATTTGTTTTGTATTTCTTATTTCATGAGAAGCTGTTTCAAAAGAGGTGTACTTTGTCAACAAATAAGAGATTTTTCTCAAAGTTATGATATTGTTGAAATCTTTTCATAATTTGCATTGACAGTCATAATGTAGAGAGTTTTAATGTTTAATTTAAAAAATAGCAGACTTTGATCCCGTGGCATCTTTTAGAAAGGTGGGGATTATGTCCACCAGCCTGTCTGTCTGTCGGTCCCTATATAAGTAATGCAGTGCAAGAACACAGATTTGGACAATTGGATCTACAAAATAGTTTCAAATGGATGGTTAATTTCTTGTTAAAACATTCTAAATATTTGAAGGATTGAAGGTGGATATCTACAAGTTGGTTTGTGTCATCTTCAAGGTTAGGGCTATGACATATGCATCGGACGTTTTGGTTATACTCTCTGGTCTTGCCGAGGGATGGTCCCTGTGGGAAAGCGGGTAGCTGCCTATACGCAGATACGAAAGAAAATTGTGCCAAGAAATAAATAATGCATTTCAAACCAATTATTATAATGATTTGTTAGTATTGCAATGAACCTTATTATGAGCTAAATCACTCAATGATTCATGGCCAGAGTTTGCACTGAATATGCCCAACCACTTTCTACGGGACGAGGGGAATGCCTTCGTCATTCTGTACTTGCATATGACGAAGAAGTCAAGCTACGCGCCGGCCTGTGCTACAACCGGATTGGGGTGGGTTGGGGGTTTGAGGGTTTCCGGACCCTCCACCCGGCTAAAATCGTGCACACACACACACACACACACACACACAATGGTACAATCACTTGTATTTTGATATTTGACTCTCGTTTTTATTCTTGCCTGCGTTTATTGGGTAGTATGCACACTTTGAGTAAATATGCGCACAGACTTTCGCTTTCGTACCCTTTCGAGGAAAGTCATGGCCCGTTTGAAATGTTGTAAACCCCCACCGCCCAACACTGGATCTGAACTGGCCCTGTGTGGGTATGCTTCCCCTGGGTCAAAACCTGGAAACTGTTGATATCCCCAGTCAATAACCATTTATGGGTCTAAAGGAAAATAGATATAACTATGCATACTGGTGGTATCTAATACAGATTGCAGGTCATAGTACATCAATTTTAGACTTGCATCTGGGTCATAATTTGCAAACAGTTGAAATCCATACCTACTAGCCATATATTGGCTGAAGGACGTGAGCAGAAATTAGACACATTTCCAGCAGAGACATGAGGAAGGAGACTTGCTCTTGGGTCATCTCTTGGAAACTATTGAGGTTTGAAGGGCACGAGGAAACAAAATAATTCATATGTCCAGCACAGACCCTGTGTAATGGTTGGGAACTTGAACCTGGTTTATAACATTCAAATTTGTAAGATCTCCATGATAGAACTTTATATAGATTTATTCTACACACTATACGGTATATGTGTGTGTGTGTGTGTGTGTGTGTGTGTGTGTGTGTGTGTGTTGTTATTGTTATGTACATCTATATTTTTGAGTAGCCTTTGGTACATGACTATCCATATTATGTGCAACTTTTGTTGTGTGACTAAATTGTAGTGATCCTCTATAAATAATGTTATATAGCTATTTTGTCCAGTGGTCTAGCTTCTATTATAAAGATATTGACCTATAAATAGGTGTTTGCAAATTATTTTCAACCTATACATTGAATCTGTTGACAAGTTTAGATTCATTTCTCACTGGCTACTGAGGTCAGGTGGGGATTTAGAAAAAATAAGCAATCTCCCATTGGATGGGTTGGTCAGGTGCATATTTTACGACGTATGTCACGGAAGTAGGTATTGTGAAATATTAGAAAGGGTAGTAAAGTGTGTCACGTGAGGTATATTGCGACATATTGTCTCAATAGCCTCTTGGAGATGCATATAAGGACAGAAATGAGCAATTAATTCATTCGTATTTCGGATTTCAACATCAGTCTGCTTTTGTAATTTTTATGAAATCTTCCAAAATTATTCTGAATAATAGGCTTACTGAAATGAAAGTACTGAGCGGATGACGTTTTGTAAATTTACACAGCGGAGCTTGAGAATGTGTTCTTGAAGGTTAAGAGGTATTCTTGAAGATTAAGGTCACAGATTAAGGTTACATTTAGTGTGCTGTTTGTATCTGAATTTGATAGAAGCAGTGGTATGAAAGCTGATATTGCATACACGTAAGACAAGAATATGAACGTTGTCACTTTCATTGTTCTCATTTGAAGGTCAGAGGTGAACATTGCTACATTTGCTTGCGAACTTTAATAGAAGAACATAGACATAAAACTTGGTATAGCTGTTCATCATGATTTGATGTTGCCGCTTTGAATTTTCTTGGACCTATTTGTAAAGCCAGTCCTCATATAAATATCACTTTTTGTGTGTCCAAAATTGTCAACCTGATTTTGCCATCAACTCATGTGACACTAATGTGAAACAGCGGGTACGTTGAATATGTGCAACTTAGTCGAGTTTGTCATGGAATATCCATCAATTTTCTGTGGATGCAGCTAAAGCAAAAACAAAAAGGGTTAATAATACATACGAGGGAAGATCGTACAAATATGTTGCATTTTCTGAATATTTCTTTCTGAAAAAAAACTTTCCATTCATTTCAATATAACACAAATGTTGGTACCAAAGAACTCCTCAAAAGAACATATCTGTGAAACAGTCTTGATAACGCATGACACAGTATCATATATTATTCATTTATCGTTATGTCTGCATGAACTGTTAAGTGACCAACATTTAGTCCCCATAATAATCAGATCAAACATACACTTTGACATCTATATAAATAACTATATTTGGTTAAACTTTTGAGGAGTATATTCGGACAAGTTCTATTATTGACAGCTTACATAGCAACCGTTGAAACATCATAAATGTCAGGTAGAAAATATGTTTATTTACATCTCCTCTAAAACGCACCTGTAACATTTTTGTCAAAGTATTGGAGGTGTCATAATCTACAAACCAGTGTGTGTATCCTGTTCCCCATAACAGCCAGGGAGAAACACATTTTTCCACGTTCTTCAAAGCACTTAATTTAATGTCGTTCAACTTTTAAGAAATGTTCAATATGACATGTTTCAGTTAATGTTGTTTCCTTAAACATCAAAGCATCTTTGAGATAGACCAGGTAGAAACTATTATGGCAAATAAAAAAAATACTTTTTACATTTTCTGTAACTTCTGTATGTATAGAGAACACGAAAATATCTGAAGAAGGACCAACCCATTATTTCTGCAGAGTGGAAGGGGGGCACCTTGGAGTAATTTTCAAACCAGAAATATTTTTGCTCTATTAAATCCAAGATATATAAATCTATTCCACTAATATAATTGGTTATAATCTGCTCTTTTGGTGCAAATTAGAGTGAGACTTTTTAAAAGCTATCTGAAATCTGGACAGTTGTAATTTTGTGGTTAAAATACTCCAGCCCACCAACTCCCTCCAGAAGAAAAATCTCTGAACCAAGGTCAACCAGCAGATGTTTTATTTTTTTTACTGTTATTTCAATCTAAGCTTAGTGAGACCTACTTGATTCTTTTAAAGTATGTTTCGTTTACCCCTATATAATTGCGTTTATTTCTTGGAAAGGAGTCAAAAGTTACGACCTGTTGAAAAAAAATCCGTTTATAATATCATGCAATTAAGTTCGGGGTATATTGCATTTATTTGTCCATCTATGTATATCTGTCCCTTTGTCTGACTTGTTCATCCTAAAATTCCTAAACACTCAGCTTAATTTATTAATAATAAATTTGAACTATGGGTAAATTTGGGATGAGTATGTATGTTTACCATATATATAAACATATCGAGTGCTCATCCTTTTATTCTTTTATTTTACGATTAACGAGGGGGGGGACTATATCGTAAACTATCAATTGTTACACTTTGCAATGATCCCCAAGATCTCATTACCCAACAAATTAATTGCTTTATCCAGTGCTCTAAAATTGCATAAAAAACTGAATTAGTTCAAAGAGAATGTATTACTATGTATACTAGACTATTTGATCCCATAGGCTACAGCAGTACATAGTCTATTAGTTTCACACAAGTTATTGTTCAAGCTTCAAAATCCACTCTCATGCCGTTCAAGCTTTAGATTCTAAGACTGATTTGTCACGTGATCAGCTACATATATACGTAGTCAAGGTCTTTTTTTTAGACAAGGAAAGCACCAATTTATGTCAAAATTGGGCCGTCATTAAATGCAAGTGTCAGCCTTATTCGATTAAACAAAAGCTTACTTTCAAACTTTATCGACATTTAAATCAAACATAGAAAACAGAAGCAAAGTAAAATTTTGGGACATTTATGCAGTAGAGCCCTTTTAATCTCATGTCGCCACAATTTAATGATGGTTTCCATAACTTGCAAGATATTGCATTTAAGGCAGTTGATATTGACACATCGGAAATGGCAAAGCTGCTTAAAAAAAAAAACATTGGATTCACCTCTGGATATTATCTATCCAATAAATTTAAATTCAAAGACTATTTCTGAACTTAATTTATACTGTTAAAACTCTATAGTATTAAACTTAGTGACAGAAAAGAACGAAAACCAAGTTTTGCAAAATTCAACAAATAATATATTTCTCAAGAATACAAAAGTGAACATTTTAAAGAATTTGTACAGTATTGTGAATTAAATCCCGAACAGTCCTAAAAGATCTATTACAAGTTAAAATCCATAATGTTCCGACTGAATTCCTTAGTGTTCTGAATAAATTTCAATATTGAATGTGTTGATATGCATGCAGTCTCGAACGTGCTAATGTGCCAATGGCCTGGGATGGGGTGATGTGTTAATAGTCTTTTCATATATCACAATAATATGATCCAAAATGTCCTTGTCTGAATTTACTATAATTCCATAGTTATGTTGTAGTCCAAGAATATTATTGAGCACGTTGTAATTCCAGTGAATAATAATTTGAATAAATAAAGCCAGCCAAATTAAACACTGAACATAACAATAAGACTGATTCTGCTTCAGACGTTAAGGCAAGAATGAATAATCCTAACAAAAACAAGATTATGTATCCCTCTACTTGACACAGAACGTAATTACCATTTCCTGAGAATACTCTCTCAACTTAATAGGAAATTTCCTTCTGGAAGTTTCTAAGGTCAGAATCAAGACTGAATATTCAACTCAAATTGAATTTAACATGTTTACTATTAATAATGATCTTAATATTTAATCCACGATGTTTGAGATAGATTAGCTATGTATTATGTTGTTTACAAAATAAATGTCACTGGTCAGGTATACCATTAACTTGATTTTAGACAAAGGTCAAGTACAAAATACAAATACAAATATAAGCTTTAAGGAAACAACAAATAATACAAATTAAATATGCATAACAATGCATTGATTGTATTTGGTCACTTTTATTGTTATGGTGTCGGTCACAAACACATTCTCAATAGCTGATTTAGTTGGGCTGAACCCGCTGTAAAGAATGTGGCCTACAAGGTTTTTATGTATTTCTACTTCTCAACTGTAACCTATACAATGCAGTTGTGTCTTTTTTTTTGGCTAAAGTTGCTGTTGTTTTATTTGTTCTTCATAAAATGGTATTGTCATATTTACATAATTAGAAACGCACAAATGTATCCACAATAATGTGAACATAATCAAAAACAAAATCAGCCATTTTTATGTCATAAACACACGTTCAAGTACGGGTTTGGATGGGCTGAGTCTGCTTTAAAGTAATTTGCACAGAAGGCTTTAGAGCATGTCTATTTCATCAGCGGCAAGTTGTTGTTTTTCTATACATACATCAGCTTGTTGCCAAATGTTCTATATATAATGAGAACTGCCTAACCGATAGCAATGGAACGGAAGATTTACAATTTGACTTATTAATTGTGGAAAACTAACAAAATATAAATCCAAAAGCATTGTGCAATTTAAAAATGTACCACCCAGACGGGGTGGTCCTTTTATTGAACTAGTCATTTCTCACAAAAAAAATCAAAATGTCTAATTTTACAATAATTGTACAACGGGGCATAATTTAATATTGGTACGTCTGTTAAAACAAACATTTGGTTCACCATTTGGATACTGCCAGATATATCAGACTTAAACGTTTAAGTTCATATTATGTAGTCAGTTGTACACAATTGTACTTCCGTTGACGGCTATAGTTTTATTTTTAATATAAACAAACCATCTCAGCTCCCTAGATGCTGTGGCACGCATGCTCAGCAGTTAGCTTTTAGTGAAAGCTGATACTTGGTTGTTTCACACCATGGGAGATGTATTATTATATATCTGTCAGCTAAGCTAATCAATTTATAGGGTGTATGACTAGTACAGTATTCTGTTACTGAACCATAGATCTTTGTATATGTGTGAGAAAAACAACCCAACAAAGACAATACTCTTCTACTTAAAGAATACAAAGGTCCCAAAATACCCGGAAGCCCCCCCCCCCAGTATAAAACACAAAACTAAAAAAGACCCAAACCACTCTAGAAAAAAAAACAAACAAACAAACAAACAAACAAATCTAACAAAGAGTACTCTGTCGCGTCCTGTAATGATCAGAGGCCTACTACTCCTTGCTCGCTAAAGAAATTGTAATTACCGATACTCATTACTGATCTTGGTTGACTCAGTGAACTTTCTGGTATTACAATTCATAAATGTGAAAAAGAGGGACATTGATCGCCACACATGTAAACAAAATATATCAGTAATCACCTCTTTGCCATCATGTGTAGTTCAACGCTTAAATTAATCATGTTATTTATATATGTATTCGTTCCTCACGTTTTCATCTAAGCTCCAAGATAAACCATAATGACATCAAAAATGCAACAAATAAACTCATACTGTAAGGTAATTTTATACACGTAATTCGATAATATTAATATCAATATGTTGCTGTATTCAATTTCCCGCCTTTTCAGACATATTGTTATGTATATATATAATTTAATTGTTTGTCTGTTAATTTTAAATTTTTTATTTCATTACATCTTATTGTAATGTAACATTGTTTGCTGGACATGACCTTGTCCAAAAATGAATTAATTTCTGCTTGACCTGACTGACTTTTTATATTTTGTTTTATTTCATTTATGTAAACAACTAATAATAGCTTCATTATTCTCTATATGTATGAGCTTATTAACACAATTATTATTCAGATAAACAAGAAGGAGTAAATATGTTGATCAGGGTCAGGGTTTTGGAGATTCCTAAGTGAATATTTTAGGCTATTGTGTTGTAAATAAACAAGGCTCATTAGATCATTCCAGAAGGTTATTTTTCATTATGTAATCGCTGTTTTTAGACAATGCCAATTGTGACCTGAGGTCAAACAGAGAACTATATTATCTTGCGACTGTGAGGATTTTACCAGTTGTGCTTTAACATCTAGCACTTAAAGTTGTATTAGGTTCTGACCAGTTTGGGCTGAATTTATTTTCTTTAAATTATTGAATTCAAGTGATTATGTTCTCTGGAAATACAAAAGTGCTCTGATAAAATTCTTGGATAGAGACATTCATTGGAATTTATACTGAATTCAAACCTGGAATAATATTTCTGTGATTCAACAAGAGACTGTTGACACATCAGTACTTCGTAGGCTATAACAGACACGTCATCACCTTCCATTTTGGATATCTTCGGGACTTGAACTGAGTTTCATTCAGGACTTTTTATTACTAGGACTTGTGTGTTTAATTCTTGGATTATTTATGGATTTAATTCGCAATACTGTAAGTTCTTTTTTTCTCATTTATCACTTTGTATTCTAGGGAAATAAATTATTTGTTAATAATAATTAATAACATATTCTGCATATGCTTTCATCTCTAAAAATGCGTTTCAAATAGCTTTGCACAGGATTAGTCTTTAAAATCGATTTTAAAAAAAATCTCCAGATGAAGAAAACATTCACAATTATAGGCCTTACTTGCAAACGGAAAAGACAGATGTTAAATATCCCTAAGTATTGTTCATTAGAATTAAATACATTGTCCTGGAAAAGTCATTTTGTATATTAAACAATATTCACTGTACTCTAGTCTCTCAGAGCAGGAAGCCCTTTTATTTTCAACTGCAAACCTATGTTGCAGTTTTGGAACTCAGGTTAATCGGTGTGTGCTTCTTCCACCTTTAGGATGCGGATGAGTGTTGGTTTTCTACTGCGTCCAACATGGCCTTGAACATCGATCCTGAATTTGCCAAAAGATCTGATGTGTTTCCATACTCCGCAACCTAATGAGAAAACTCTCGCTAATAACGTCACATTTTTAAATAAAACGGATCTTCCGATTCTTAACTGTTGCTAAATATTTCACTTCTCTGTTGCGAGTTACTATAAATAATACACTGCATTTGCGTTAATGAGACCGGAGTCTTTGAACCTTTAAACTTAAATAGCGTTCGATTCTTCCTTAATTTGAATAGGACAGTAATGTACCACAAGAATCAACAATCAGTAACTCTATCAATCTGAACCTACCAGACAATATCTACTCTTCTTCTATCCGATTTCGACATCAATATCCAACGAATAACATAATTTAATAAAATGAAGACAAAGAATAGACTTTAGCAAGTTAACTCTAGAAAATCAATTTTCCTGAAAATTATTGAAATAGCGAACAATATACACATATATTTATACAAACCCTGCCATCCTTCATTACAAGAATTCTGTCACAGCCAAGCACAGTGTTGAGACGATGAGCTATGATGAGCATGGTACAGTTGGCAAAAGCCTCTTTAATTGTAGCTTGTACCAGGGAATCTGTCTCTGTATCTATGGCAGCAGTGGCTTCATCCAGCATCAGAATCTGAATGAATAAATGAACTAATAATCCGATTAAAGTTCATGTATTGAAAACGTATCAAATTATTTTTGCAATTGTAATAGAGATTTTCATCAAATGATAATCTGGTATTTTCAGCAGACATGAAAGAAAAAAGTTTATTCATTTTGTATTACTTAAAGAAGCCCTGAAATGAAATATTGAAATATAATAATGAAATTGAATTTACATTAAGCATATGGAAATTGTAATCATACGGTATACAGATTCAGCATTAGTCTCAATATCCTTGCCAGAGCAGACATGAAATTGAAACAAAAATCAGATTCATAGTTACTAATGTAGAATTTAGTAAGATCTTTCAAATGTGTTCCTTTTCGGTATAACAATGGCCAATTAAAAGACCATAATAAAACGTCCGCGAAGGATTAAAACATTTTGCATTGTGAAATAGCTATCTCCACATTTAATATGAAAATATACTCACCTTACTATCTCGCAAAAATGCCCTGGCCATGCATATAAGCTGCCTTTCTCCCACAGAGAAATTATCTCCATTTTCTACAACAGGTGTGTCTAGCTGCTGCTCTAAAGCTGCGATCTTTTAATGAAATAGAATAGTTCATCGATTTATTTAAACCATTGTACATTAAACAAAACTATGTAGGTATCTTATAAATTACTTATTATGATTGCTTGTGTATAACTGTTGCAAGTTATTTTCTATATAATTTTAAACATGTATATAAAGTTTCGTATTTCTTACAGAAATGCGTGCAGTATATAGATCGCCATCCCCATTATATTCTCAAATCTGCTTAAAGCTTTGAATCATTTAAAATGTTTATGAACATTTAGTACAATTTATGTTTGTTAAAGACGTTTGAAAGAAGTCTTTTCACCCGAATGTACGAGTGTCAGGCGCATTTTAATGTCCTAAGTATTTTTAAATTTTGTCAAATCGAACATTTCCACAAGCTACCTAATCATCTCTAGAATGGCATAAAGCAATAAATATTACCGTGTCTTTAACATGGCATTTCTCTAATGCCTCCCATAGCTGATCGTCTGAGTGTTTGTGGAACGGATCAAGGTTATATCTGATAATAATAATAATAATGATAATAATACGAAGAAGAACTCGCTTAAGAACAAATCGTACGGAATCTGGACTTTATTCCAGATGATTTATTATAACCGAATTCAGAAGGAAAATATCAAATAATACGTATTTTACCAGAAAAATGTAATATATCTTTCTCAGGTCTAAAGCAAATTCCAAGAAAGAAAAACAGAAAGAAATAGTCGACATGACGATAAAAGACTCAATATGTTGGTGTGTCCTCACAAGCATACACCATGTTGTATGTGCAAAAGTTTCTTATTTATTCCACAAAATATTATTTCCTATCCGTGATGATATCTTCTCTTTCAAAACTAAAGGTTGTGTCCTATCCATGATTGGTGATTTGAAGTAACTGAGAAGAAAAATCAACACAGAGTATTAATGCGTTTTCTTTCGTTTTGGTTGAACTGTTTTGTCATGGAACATGGATATTCTCTTTCCTTACTTCACGAATCGAAGCTTCAACATGGAAATAACATGTGTAACGTTATGTCCACTGGCAGAGTAGAAATTGTCAAGTGTTGTACACAACCGTGCATGTCTGTGTGAAGCACCTACCTTATTGTTCCTAGGAAAAGCACTGGATCCTGAGGAATGATAGACAGCTTCGTTCTCAAGTCCTCAAGACCTATTTTGCATATGTCAATATTGTCAATTAAGATAGATCCACGGGCTGGCTCAACTAATCTAAAGAGGGCCACGCCTAGAGAGGATTTCCCCGATCCTGAACGTCCGACAATGCCGATCTTTTCATTTGCCTTGACACTCAAAGTTATTCCTTTCAAAGCTAATGGGAGATTATCCCGATATCGCATTTGATAGTCAACAAATTTAATTTCCCCTTTCAGTGGCCATTCGTTTGGCGGCCGGTTGTCCTTTATAACAGCAGGTGCCTCAGATTCCACTTTCTGAAATCACACCATACCTTTTAAGTGACTCTCGCGCTGATAAAGGGAAATCGGGTTAATGATTATTATATTACGAGCTAATCGATTATCAATAAACATAAACCATAACTAGAATATATACTTAATGTACATGTATCTTGCAAGATATTGCTAACAGCAGTCTGTTCCTACTTTATAAAACAGTAGTTGAGTTTAAATTTATATTAAACTTAAAGTGTTCTTTCAAAGCTAATGGGAGATTATCCCGATATCGCATTTGATAGTCAACAAATTTAATTTCCCCTTTCAGTGGCCATTCGTTTGGCGGCCGGTTGTCCTTTATAACAGCAGGTGCCTCAGATTCCACTTTCTGAAATCACACCATACCTTTTAAGTGACTCTCGCGCTGATAAAGGGAAATCGGGTTAATGATTATTATATTACGAGCTAATCGATTATCAATAAACATAAACCATAACTAGAATATATACTTAATGTACATGTATCTTGCAAGATATTGCTAACAGCAGTCTGTTCCTACTTTATAAAACAGTAGTTGAGTTTAAATTTATATTAAACTTAAAGTGTTCTTTCCTGTTCAAAATTGTCTCTCCATACTTAAATGGATGGGAGCGTCAGATGAATTTATAAAATTTAGTAGGACACACACACACACACACACACACACACACACACACACACACATATA